>JAHPZR010002832.1:52500-115000 GCA_019787425.1 Platygyra sinensis
GGCTAAAACTGCAAAATAGCCCGAAATTGCCTCAATACATGCTAAATTTTATTGTAATGCAAAGAGCAAAGGTAACCGTGAAAAGGGCTATTACGAGAAAATAAATTGCTAGTACAAACCGCCATTTCGTTCGGTTGATTTGCTGATTTTGGAAAAAACCCTTACCATTATTCAACGGTCATCCCAACCGGTTATTTTGACAAATGGTAAGCACCCAGAAGGTTAATGAGCGAAAACAATGGCTGTACGTCATAATTCTTGGTCACATTTCTTTGCCGTCCTCTGCCAAACAACAACCAAATGACCAAAGCTCTCCAGGAAACTTAAAAAAAAAAACTATTTCGAAATTTTACGCTCTGTTCCATATTCAGTTTCGAGAAAATTTTAATAAGCAGAAACGAATCCAGCATCGCAAAATTCGTAAGTAAAATATAAATTAATTTTTAATCGTGTTGTCTTCGGCGTCGGCTTCGAAGTTATTTAACCCCCAATTGTAACAAACAAGAGAAGGTTGTAAAAACTTACCCATCAGGAAGAGTGAAGTGAAACTTTCTTGTCCCCGGATTTACTGATATCTAAACGAAAAGGTGAAATGAATTCTTGAGCATCGTTATTGAAGTTACAATGTCTGAAGTCAAAACATAAATTAAGTTGAAAAGGTCTACAACCTACATAATTAGTAATTAACGTAATAAGCCAATTTATTCGCCAACGTTCGCATTTCATTAATTATTGTGAAGGTCTTTATACTGTTTTTCGCAATTTCTTGACCCAACCTCGATCCCAGGCTCTCACTCATTTCCTTCCCTTGTTAAAGGAGAGATTACACAGGCAACGAGGTTGTCTTGACCAATCACGGACACAAATTAGTATGGGAGGAGGGAAGCCAAGTAAAAAATGTCAGCAACCTAACAACTGTACGATGTGTTTCACCAAGAGGGGTGGGGAGGGTGGAAAACAATTCTAACAATCTAACTCACTTTCTTTTCTGGATTTCCTGTGAACGAAACAGAAGCAGACTAAGCCAAGAAGGAAATACCCGCTATGGCTCCCAGGACTCCAGCTATTATTGGAATGACGTCACTTTTACCAGAAGGCCGAGCGATAACAGGAGAACCTAAAAAGGAGAAGGAGTCAGCAAAAAAGAGCAAGAACAAATTATAATCGATTAGTCGGTTGACTGTCAGGATAGATCGAGACACTCTTGGGAAAATGCAAAATCGCAAGAATTCGTGAGCAAAAGAACAAACTCACCAAGTTTATAAGTTTTAGAAACGTACGCAGCGTCACTGAACTCGTTGGCGCCAAAAGCAAATACCCGGAAGTCGTATGTCTTGTCCTCTTCGATCATTTCCGCTTTAAATAAGTAGACCCTGCGACCTCTCTGGACAGCGGGAGCTGCCACATGCCAAGTGCTCGAGCCATTTCCTTCTCTGTATTCCACGACAAATTTCTCCACTTCTGGTCGGCCGGGAACAGCTGTATGAGTCCACGTAATGTAATAACCATCTTTGGTGATGTTAACTATGACGTTTTGCGGGGCTAAAGGTTTATCTATTGAACACAAAACACATAACAATAGTGTCAGTCCTCGAACGTGGACATCTGTCCAGAAGTACAGGTTAATGAGATGTACGCTCTTTGTGATAAGGATCACAAAGTGTCCTCTTTCCTAAAAGTCACTAAAAACACACTAGTTCTGCCAAATACGAATATGAAAATGACACTTTGTGACAGTTATTCATACAGGTAAAGACCATTGAATCTCATTAGCCTCTCATCGGACATAAGTGGAGAAAGACGAACATAAGGCGGGAAAGAAAGCGTAAGGTTACCTTAAATTGTTCCATCTAAGAAAACATTGAGATACACGGTAAGCAAATGGAGCTCTCACTGATCTCTTGGGACAAGTCATTTAAGTCTCGTCTACACTACGCCAGAGAAACTGGAAACTGTGTTCGAGCGGTGGTTTCACTCTAAACGCATTAAATATTTTCCATCCTCAATACACCTGAGGAATATGAAAACGCAACAAAACCAATCACTTTAAATAGCGTGGTTTTCAATTGAGTGTCGTAAAACCAAAACCAAAGTAATAACTCTAGCCAATCACAAAGAGCACAGACAATGCTGTGAACCAATCAAAACTCGAAATAATTACAGGTAGCTGACGGAAAGCGCGGGAAAATGCACGCGAACGCGTCACGATTGGTTTTGGTTTAACTTCTGATTGGATGAAAAAGTGGCGCGAATTTTCTAAGCCAATCGTGCGGCGTAGAAAATGCAAAATCAACTACTTTTCGACACTCAAGTGAAAACCGCTCTAAGTGGTCAAGGAAAACTCGGTGAGAGAAATCACATTATCATCGTCACGCCATCGTTTCCGAAGAGCTCCGTTTTTAAAATGCTATCCGTCCACTCTAAAACGTAAAGGCGGCGTTTTCAAATTCCCGAGTCCTGTTTGAAGAGCGTTTTCGAAAAGCTCTCTGCTTTCGTACGGATTAATGTGGACGATAGGCCTAACCGTAGAGATAAAGTTGCATTTTCAGTTCCTCTGGCCTAGTGTTGACGGATTCTAGAAAAGGAGTTGACAATGCGTTACCTGCTTTATCAGGCGATCGATTTATCACTGGCGGAACTCCTCTAGCTTCTACAATGTCGCTAAAGTGCCCAGCTCCCTCTCTGTTGATGCCTCTGATGCTGAAGAAATATGACTGCTCTGGCTGGAGGTTTGGATATTGTGTGACGTCACACTGGCTAGGAGGAGAGTAGACCTGCGCCATTCATAGTCGTTATCTGTGACAAGTCGGTACCAGATTTCCAGCTGTTGCGGATACCCACCATCGTACCCAGGCCTCCACGTAATCACAGCTGTTGCACGGTTAAGTGCACGTTAGTAATGGTGGGCTTGCTAGGAGTGGCTGCAACGAATGAATAAAGAAATACGACAAAAATAAATAGGTAAGCTACCAAAGTTCTAAAATCATAATCTCAGTTGTAGATATAACTTTAAGCAATTCGTTCAACTTACATAGAACAGCAATAGTGGTGGAATGCTTAGCTTTCCCGTCATCTGAAGTGGCAATGCATGTGTAAACTCCATAATCATCTTTCTGTATAGCAGTAATAACCAACTTTCCACCCTCTATGACCGTACGGCCCGCTGGGAAGGGCACTCCTTCGCGCTCCCATGTTAGCTTGGGAGGCGACTCTGACGTAGCTTCACAGACCAGAGTGACGTCATCACCTACTCTTAGGGTCATGATACTTGGAGGTGCAGCGATAAACTTCGGAACAACTGGAAACAAAACGGACAGAGAGTAAAATTGCTGTAGCCGTGGTAATAGGGTCCGGGTCGGCAGGGTTGCGATTTCGCCCATTTAAAGCCGCTAAAGATTGTTCTTACCTTTCAAAACAAGCGTTGTAGTTTTTGACACTCCCCCGCCAACTTTGTTGTATGGAGTACAAACGTATTCCCCGGCATCTGTACGACGAACATTTTGTATCAGCAACGATCCTTTCTCCAGAACCGCAAACCTTGGATGAGATGCAAGGCTTTCACCATGCCGTGTCCAGTTTGTGAGGTGGGTGGAAGGATTTCCCACAGAAAAACAGGGCAACCGGGCATCTGATCCCTCCGGTACTGCTACGGTATCCGGCATATCGGTAATCGTAGGGGTAACTGAGAGAAGAAACGATAAACAGTTCACATAATCTAATCCTCGGTAAATCGGGCTGAAGAGTAATCTAAGAAACGGAACGTTATATTTTTGTACAGGGAGAGGAAGTTTTCTGGGGAAATAAATTTTTCTCACCTTAAGGTTGTGCACAAATTTTTTTTAGTGGGCAATAGCTTGTGCAAGAACTTTTTTAATATTATAAAGAGAACCTGTATAGTAAAGAACACTCGCTAGATTTTTTCCCCTTGCATGATTTTTTCCAGCAATTTTTGCTGTGCACTAAGTTGTTTGCAATTTCTTTTCTTTTTGGGGGGTATCTCAATTTGTATCTCTGTTGTAAACTGATAGATCCATGACTGCTGTTTGTAAAGACAACTTTTAGCAGAAAGTTTTCAATTTGATCGCCATCAACTTACATTGAACATCCAACATGATATCAGTTCCAGAGTATTTAACCAGGCCGTTTGAGTCAAATGTCTGTGCAGTGCACATGTAGACACCTGAATCAGTCCTGCGAGTAGACTTAATGAACAAAGCTCCGGACGCGATTATAGTAGCGCGCCTCGTCTGAAGTAGCATCGACGCCATTTTTAGTCCAGCTGTACACTACGTTCTCACTGGGCAAGGTGGTATCGATCAAGCAGTCCAACACGGCTGGATATTTCTCTTCAACTGTTTTCCGACGAGATGGTAAAGCAGTTTTTCCTAAAACACAAATATTCAAGATGAGAAATGATCTAGTCAAAGCAAGACATGGTGTAAGCTTCAGTAATGTTCCTCTCTTTTATAAGAAGGTTAGTGTTGGATATGTGCTGGTGATCGAGGCAAAAGGAATAATGTAAGACTAACTGGAGCAAATGCATACACAGCGTGGATGACTTTGATTAAGTTCAGTTTGTATGCATGAAAAGGCGTTTTGTAAAAACTGTAGAAAAGAAATTGAGTGCACTACGAAAAGTGTGCCGCGCATTTGTGCGTCGGACCTGACAAAGAGTTAAATCAATTATGTCGCATAGATTTGCAAAAAGCTCTCACACTGAACCGCTTTACTACCTCGGAACTTAAAGCGAAATTACGATGAATAAATATGAGGCCAACAAAGCGAAGCTTTGCAAATCTACTCTCTACCAAAATTCCTGCAATTGTTAAAATAGCGTAGAGTATGGAAGTAGCAAGTATCACATGCTATTCACGCGACCTTTCACCTGAGAGAAACAGAAAACGGAACGATCCCTACAAGATGTTTAGAAACAAAATAAAACATGCTGGTTTTAGAAACAACCACTGGCTACCTGTGCAGTCTGCATATTTGAAGTCTGACCTTATTAAAAATAATTGTATGTAATACAATTTGGGTCTTCAAATCAATCAAATTGCAGACTTGAATATGATATCATGTGACATGCTTCATAGGTTTGAAGAGACTTTGATCTAAACAGCACTCAACCATTTCGCTCGGTACACTGCTCATTGATGAGCTGTTCAATACAAAAATCAAATATTTCGCCTTTCTTTGAAACTACAGTGGTGTTCTGTAAAAATAATGATACTCTTTTGTACAGGAATGAGAGGCCGATATTTAGTACTCGTCCGTAGAGAGAAGATCAGAAATCTCATTTATAAACAAGTGTGCTTTCTCGGTCAAAATACAATTGGTAGCAATTTCCCTCAGGCGAAACACTTCTCAAGATAGCCCACAAAACAGCTTGCAATAGTGAAGAGAGAAACCACAAGTGTTGTCAAACCACCATCATCACCGTACCTTGAGTTAAGCTTGCTGCACTTGCGTCTGTCACGAGTGAGAGAATTATCAACACCCAAATCTTCTGTTCCGTTCGCTCTAGCGATAGCAACATTCCCAAAGAAGCCATAAAGTAATTTAGAGCATTACACTTCTTCATGTGCTTACAGGAGCCAAACTTCCGTTGGAAAACAACTCACTCCATTTACAGTGCTATTTTTGAGAAGACCATGTATCAGATAGCGCGGTCTTTATGAAAATACCTTTGTCTGCCCAGTGGAAATGTTACCAATCTGTCTGAATGCTCTTTGACCAACCAATCACCAATCAATCATTAAGGATATTTATCACCGCAAAGAGTCATAAAGGTCATTGTGACTGCGAGGGTTGTATCCGCAATACTGCTTTCACGCGTGTTGTAAAGAAAAGCTTATTGAGCGCCTCTCAATGAATGACAGATTATCTCTTGATCAACGGAAGGCTCTCCCTCCATGGATAGAATCTCCCGGAATATGCTAAGCTGGGCGAGCTTTCTCGGAAGGATCAGGGAAAAATGTCAACCCAGCCCCAACCAAACCAAAGGGGAGTAAACCGGTTTAAAATGATATTCGTAGAAGCATCAAACATATTGAAAAGGAGTGATTGCGAGAACTGGCTCAGGCCAAATATAATGCCATTACAACTTTGTTGATATTTACACGTGCAATTATTTCTGTTTCCTTGGATACCACGAGCTCAAACACAAACAAAAACAAAAACATGAAATCCGACTGACACAGAAAGCTCTTTAATAAAAGAAATCTAAAAATCTTTCACGAAGTTGTTATGTTAGGAATCGGAGTGAACTTGCCTATAACATGCAGCCCTCAGTTTCAACTGATTTTAAGTTATTACATAACAGCGTCATTACAATCCTCAAACAATTAATCATCACTTCCTAATCAGCGCATGACATTTGTGAATATTACTCTGTAGCATAATACTATTATACGTATCATTGTCTGCCGGGTTTCCTTAATTAAAATCCTATTATGTTTTAGTATGTCATGAAACAATACAACAATTTGAAAATATACGAGAGCGTTTTTTTTGTTCATTCTGCAATCCAGTTCCTCACAGCCATCGTCAGTCACTGTCACTTCGAAAGTATCTTCCTCTCATTCACCGAATACTGGTCTACAAAATGATATCCCACGGTGCTGCAATGTATGTGTTAAAGTTCTCGAATGCTAAATATTGATGGCATGTATTGTATCATGTGTATATTTCAATCAAGTGCTCAGCAATGAGATATAAACTGATAGAAGACTAGTTTAAAGAAAGAAACGTGTGTGCTTGAAATGAAGGATAATTGTCTCGCCGAGTGATGAAAAAGAGAAGGAAGGATGCGGTGTCAGTGGAATGAAATAGATGTTTAAATATAGTGCCGAATGTGGAAATATTTGAGTTAAACACGGCCCGAATGATCACAATACGGTGGTCATGGCTAACTGATAAATAACAGTCATGAGTGATTATCTTGTGTATCATGATGAACTGAGAGAACTGAGCTAAAGCAACAATGACGAGTTTAAAGGAACTAGGTCACGCGAAGTACAACAAAATTGCCGTCGATCCTTTCATTTCTACGACAAAAGTTTGAAATGGCGATACATTCCTGGAATCCAAAACTAGCGACTTCTGAATATTTCAAGCCCCACCCTTAATGGGTATGAACTGACTCCGTTTAACTTGTTAATTGGAGGCTAGACAGTAATTACACAGGTTTATCTAGTCTAGAATCTGCTTCCATATCGTGTGATATTTGCAGTTTTTACAATTCACCAAAGCCATTTTGTTTGCGCTCGTTTTGTCAGTTTCATACTTGAGTCATTATCTTCAGCTTTAATTTGATTTGAAGTAATAATGCGACCTACTTCCTTCAACTACAGCGCAGCTCAGAAAAAAAATATTTTAAAAGACATTCACAAAAAATATTTTGTTAGCTGACACTTAAAACAAGATAAAGCAAGGAAAAAATGCAACCCAGCGTTCAAAGAAAACATTTGCAGCTTGCAAAAATTAAACCATAATCTAAGAGAGAAGAAAACAAAAAGAGAAGAAGGAAGTCAAATTTGCCGGTAGCTTACTAGCAGTTCAACTCTTGATATTCGACTTTACCAGAACAAAATGTCAACACCGCAGAGAGAGGAGATCTCCTAACTCAGTGTAAATTGTAAACTCGGTACTTTAAGATTCGCAGAAATCTTGTGTGGAAACTCATCGTTAGGTAGTAGTTTCGCTTCATTCTAAGAATAACTGTCGCGCTCTTTAAAAAATTCTGAAAATACTTTACCCTTTTTGGAGAGAAACATAGCAGGGTTTAAACCTCTGAGGAATTATGTTCATTGTTGCATTTGTATTGACAGTTTGCTCTCTTTAAGCTGAACAAAAAGAGCTGAAAACACAAAACAAAAAGTTTAAGGTCGCGTAGACAAGATGGTGGTTTTAACGCAGTGCTGTGGTGAATTTTTATGCGACAAGAAATCAATTCTTACGCTTAATGGTAACTTCAAACACGTGATGAAGTTGCCCAACAGAATTAACCGAGGAGCACTGGTATCGACCACTGTCATCAGGTTCAACGGATGATATTGTAAGTCGACTTCCGCGAGACACAGAAACGGCAGATGGTAAAGGTGCCCCGTGTTTAAACCACTCCACTTCCGGTTCCGGTGTACCCCCGACCAAGCAGAGCAGAGACAAAGAATCGCTTTCGTTAGCAGTTACTTTGTCCAGCGGTTTCTTTAGGAAGAAGGGAGGAACCGCTGATTGAGCGGGAAAAAGAGAGAAAGCCTAAATGTTAACAATTAATATCAATGAAATGGGTTAAGTCAAGACAGAATGAAGGGTAAAAAGATATAAGGCCTTATTCCTTAAGTTATCCCTTTTCAGCTATTTTTCAAGTATTTTTCTGCGGGACAGTTTTTGTCTCTCCGCAGTTTTCTTATAGCGGAACGACATGATATTCTGGATCTTTCCTATTGTCCTTTATCACGCGTTTTGAATGTGACATCGGCCAATTGGCAAAGATTTGGATTTGAGTTTCATCATCTGAGGTCATCACCATCTACATTTAGTGGGTATGGATGATCGGTCGATCAGCTGATTATTTCATTACTTGCTACACCGTGCTGACGAGACCAACAAGGTCGAAACAGCTGTCCACGGTTGCAATTCTTGGCCTCTAGTTTGGACTCTATCATGTCGTTGTCCCGTTAAGCTTTCTATGCAGTATCAGCCTTGCATTATTGTTTTCTGATTTTTAGATCACTCCAGGTTTTAGAAATGACAAGAAGGTCAAGAAAAAGCCAGGCAGTCTTGTGACGCGGGTTGTGCTCGTGCAGACAGCGGAAGTCGCCCCCGCTGGCGTGGATGTTACGTGTTTTTATATATTCTCCACGAAAACATTCACCCAACGCGCGTGGAACATACGCGTGTGGAACATTACGCTTGGACGAGCTAAAAACGGATCACCTTGGGAATAAGGCCTGTATGGAAAATTAATGAACTCTCTTATCCTCCATCGACCTCTCTTGATTAAGTAAAGCTTTAAAAATTAAAAGGCTAGTTCAAGATTGAGTGAAGAAAGTACGATTTCTTAAGTCATCAAGAAAATAACGTCTGATGGGATGGTTATGGTTATAAAAGGGTCTCAGAATTGTAAATGTGACGCAAAAAGTAAACTTGAGGAACGCGACGAGAGAAATTAATCTAAGTGAATTTAAAAAGTTGCAACTGTGCCTGAAACCTAAAGAGATCTAGAACGTATGCATAAAAAAACGTAAGACAACTATGCTAATTAAAAATTTGCTGGTACGACTTATTTAGGATTAACGTATTCAATAACATTACACCACTTATTTACCAAATAATTCCCTACATAACCTTGACCCGTTACTGTTAAATTTTAATTCCCAAATCCGCCCCCCCCCCCCCCTTCTCACCCAGTGCAAATGGAAAGCAAAAATCCCCGATGTAAGTTCCGTTCGGAAATTCCTTTTAACATTGTGCTCAAAAGAAACCTCAATTTACCGAGAGAGACTAGGACGAATTCGACGTGATTGAACGGTGAAGAATTGCAAATGGTAGACACATCTTCTACTAAGATATTTCCTTTAGAAATTTTGAAGTACCTTTCAAGACGTTTCATTTATTTAGAAACGTTTTTAGTTGGTCGAGCCAAGATTGTCTTAGTTACCATTTGAGTTCTGACTGAAATTTCTGGAATTTTCTGGTAAATATTTAACAACCATAGCCACAAATAAAACAACAAACCATCAAACAGTTTAAGATAATCGTTAGCACCTGTTACCAAGTGAAAAGCGCAAGAAAACACGCACCGTGCGCTACGCCAAGGAAACCCTCAGGAGCTAGGTCATGTTGGGGTGCGGTCGGAGATTTCTGATTGGTTAGCACTTATTGCAAGAGGTTTTCAAAGCAATCAAAAAATTTCAAAAAGCACAGAAAGCTAATTGAAAACGAGTGGGTAAGCATTAGTATAAACCTCTTGTTAGAAAAAGAAGTACCGTAGAAATCGGGCCAAACAACCAGTTTTTCTAGCTTGTGGGGTCGCGCAAGTTCCACAAGTTAGTAACACTGAAACGGTAAACTTTCAGAATCCAAAATGGTATTTGCTTTTTCGCTTTCACCTAATTGATGAATTACACGGCGAGTTTACTAACTTGGCACGGATATTGTTTGCTTAGTGCGGAAAAATTTCATAAAACACAATGAGAAACAAGTACAGTCCCAGAGAAAATGACAAGACGGTATTAAATTTCCAATTTTCAACAAAGGAGATCTTTAGCTCTTAGCAAGTGCAGGGTTAATCTGCAGAGCTCAGACATCGTTCCCGAGAAACCGCGACCGCTTTCGTTATTGACTTTCTCCCGCAGTGTTGAATGTTGGTATTTGTTCCTGACTTAGGATTTACTAACTTAGATTAGGTCATCTTGTACTCGATGCGATTTCCCATGGCGTTAAGCCTGTATGGCGGAAAACAACAGAGCAGAAAGCTGGAATGTTTATACCTTGCGTGTTCATATATTGACAAAATTATTTAAAATTTGTCACTGCTCTCAAAACACTTGCTTTTCAAAGGGCGGGTCAACAGACCTCCCTGGAACATTATTGTTCAATTATTCAAAATTTGTTCTTCGAAGCTGACATGTTTTCGGGTCTTTGATCACACAAGCACGTTTTATTGTCATGGCAATTTGAAGGGGGTTTACTTTTGACGAAAGAAATGTCATTGGTTTGCTTTTTTGTTTGGACAAACAAAAACGTTATTACATCTTGAAACTTAAATTTCTAGTTTCCTGGGTGTAAGAATGTGCTGTTGTTTGCAAAATTCAGCCATATATGCCTTCCAAGTATATGGGAACGACTTCTTGAGATTTGGAAAAGACTCGAAAAGAACATGTTTAGGAAGGGCTTTCTTCAATGAGCTGCAAAAGAAAGAAATGTTAATTGAAGCAAAATGAATTCCAAAAGCGCTACGCAACTCTGTATAAAGTGAAAAGAAAACATCGGATGCGACAAGCAAAGACTTACTGTCAAAATGTCAGGATTTTAAATCAACAACGAGTAAAAACCTTCTCAAACAAAGGATATTAAATTGCGCGTACTGTTTGCTTCCGAAGTAAGGTCTTGTTCAGCGCGAGGCGGTAAATTAGCAAGAGGGCTATTTCTTGTGGTTAAAAGACATTCTCTTCACAACAATAAAAGGCTTAACATGGAGTTTTTCGCCATGTTCGTTTCTTTGAATCAGCAATTGGATTTGCACAGAGTCAGCCCGAAGACAAACGTCTTTTATTACACACAAATTGTACAGTTGAGAAAAAGGCGAAGGCAGTTGTTTGCTGTTCAATGTTGTTGCAACTTTTTTCAAATACCTTCGATAAAACAACTGCAAAGTTTTGAGCAATCATTATTGATTAACTGCGGATTGGTGACTTTTACAAAAACAAACTCCACGGGAAATGGAAAGTCGTTTTATTAAGCAATAATGACAAGTAGAGCATTTCTTGAAGAGTTTCTCTGCGGGTAGCCGACCAAAACATTCGCTTAGTACTGTTCCGCATTGTTGTTGAACACAAAGAAAGCGTTAAAACCATTACAAAAGACATTTCATAATGCTCTCTATGAATAAGAAAAAAGGTGAAAAAATCTGTCTGGTGATTGTTTAGAACCAAAACACCTGCAGAACTGCTGAGGTTCAAATTCGTTTTTCGAACTTTCCGTCGTTGACGATATTTTCAGTGATATCGGACTTATTGGCCTTGTCGCCGGGTCTAATATGGAAATGACGCCCTTTCAAAGTAATGCGCAAACGTTATGTATTCCACAAAGGATATTTCAATCAGGAGGGATTAACAAGGCGGCCCACAAAAAAAAGCAAAGATTAGAGTCTTAGATCACACCGTCTAGCTGTACTATTACTGATGGCGGAAATTTCACATCGTATTTTTTAAGTCGCTGAAAAGAAAGTTTAGCTGTCGCATTTAGCTCCTCGATCGAGCGTTCATGTTAATGCAGTTCAAAGATTAACATCCCACGAAGGTACAAAGATTCAGTATTGTACATTGGAGAGAGATTGTAAACGACGTGCCACCGTAAACTTTAAAACCGAAATAAATATCATAGAAATGACCTTACAACTGCTTCAGTCCTAATGATCCATTTAGCACAAAATTACGAAAGAAGGTGACGATTAAATATCATTTCAGTATCCTTCAAACAGACTAAATAGTTGGGTAAAAAGTTTTGTTGTCAAACTGCTAACTGGTGTGTTTTGACGTCTCGATTGAACAATAACAAACATCTTTTTTTCAAAAATGTTGTTTTCCTTTGGAAGAAACTCATAAAAACCCGCTTTAAAACAAACCTTTTAAAAAAAGCCTCAGGAATTTAAACCGCAGTAAAATTTATTCCACCTAGCGGTATCCTAGGGCCCACAAAACACGTTTCAAAGACATCGATATCAGATGAATGTAAAATGAAAGAAGCTTAAGCGGTTTGAAAAATTTTCAAACAGTTTCCCGAAGTTTAGTCTGACTATAATAAAGAAATAAAGCTAAATAAAACTAATTTCCGAATCCGAGAACCCCGACCCCTCTCATTAATCAAGATACCCCATTGAGTTCTGCCATGACGTTACAACCAGAAATAAGCATTGAACAATGGCGAATATAAGAAAGCGTACAATAGCTGTAAACTTTTCAGTTGTAAGCAGGCACGTATTCTCAGCAGGGTTTTTGGACCATTCAAACATGTCACGCAGACCGCTTTCTGATGAAATTTTAGCGTAAATTTGATACACGAAGTCCACAAAGAACGCTTGTCTGCCGAGACATCACCGACGTTTACTCGGGAAATTACGAGTTGTCAGGAAAATGGTGTTGGTGTCTAGAAATTTGTAAAAAAAAATCTGATTCGTAGGCGTTCTTAAACGATATACTGTATATATATATCATTTACAAGTGGATCGCCTCTATGAAGCACCTGTTGTCATTTGATAAATACAGTGTTTTTTTTCTGATAACTAACTTATTTTATACAAACGAACGTTCCACACAAGGGTCATACAAGCCCGTCCAAAACATGTCACATGCGTTCCACGGTTTTTTTACTGTTTCGGGCCAACATTTTTTCAACTTACCTGTAACTTTTAAAACCACCCATCTCCCGTGCGTTAAGATCGTGCTTTCCGAGCCGGTCTGCATCGTTCTACAACGATAAATTCCCGAATCGCTTTCTTTGGCTCCCGAGAGTAAGATCGCCGAGCTGTTTATCATGTGCAAACGGCGAGAGTACCGCGAGTCAATGTGTGGTTTGAAGTTCATGAACTTGATAAAAATCGGGCTTTTCGAGCCGTTCTTTCGCCACTCCAAAAGATCGGATGGTTGGTTCGGGTCCACGGCATCACAAGGGAGCATTGCATCTGAACCAAGCTTTACAGCGATTTCTAACGGTGGACTTTTTCCTCCTCCTGGGTCTGTGTTCGACGAACTTCCTTGCGCTAAGCCTAGAGTAAGAATGAAAATTAGATAGGTTAACCTTGCACATTTAGCCGGTCTCTGAGTTTAGTTTTGGACGCGATCTTTCACGGCATATTCCCAACATTTGTTCTTGTCTTGATAAAAAATAATCGCTTTGATCTCTGCTTAAACTGATCGTGAAAAGCTCCGGCTTCTATATGTTGAAATACGGAAAACGTGCGCTATAATTACACAGCTGTGAAGTCTAGGTTGGTTGGTTACGGGAAAGTACAGTGGCCCAAGATCGAATGGTGACGCTTTCTAACACAGCTGGATTAGACGAAACAAAATGCTCAAATTATTTACCAGCGCTCTCATGCCTTGCCATAATTTCTCAAATGCCGTAGAAAACAGCGAAAGCCACCTCATGTTGGTTTTCTACTCATGTGTCGCGCAGAACGCGCGACGACAGAACTTGTTTAGATCGCGAGCGCGATAATATCCAGAACGTTAAGCGTCTTCATCGCGAAATCTTACATCGATTTAAGTACTCCGTAGATAGATGACAAACCTCGCTGAATTTTGCTGGGTCCACGATTACACTCGCTGCGATTCTGCATGAAAATACGATGTGCACTGCCGATGTGCCCCAGAATGAAGAGCTCTCGAAGTTTAGTGGATCGTTTCATTCGATTGCGGCGCAATATTACGGTAAAATCAGTAGTTTGTTGTGTTTAGGGATTGCTAACGGCATCATCATTGATAATATGAAAGGGTCGCTGATTTTAAGCCGAGATACTTTCAGCGGCGTTTCGGCAAAAGTATGATAATAAAGGGAAGGTTTTATAAACTTACCTCGTTGAAATGAAGAGAAAAAGCAACCGATCCACAGGAAACACCAAAACATGACGCTATCGAACCTATAAACGAAGAAGACACGGAAATCACGGATGTTAAAATGTGACGATTCTCGTAGAATTTTCTCCTCTGGCCCTCGATTCCTTCAAGAATACTTTCCGAACCTTTTACACATGTTTGTGAAATAACACTGCAGACAAAGCGGTCCCTAATCGGGCATACACTGAAATGGACATCAATAACTCACTAAATCGACCAAAATGGAAATGGCCTAAGATAACAATAGACGGACACCAGGATCACGAGACAGCCAATCAAATTGCGAGATAATGTTTTAGTTGACAAGTAAATTGATGGCTTGACACACCAAACGAAATCAAACAAGCGCGTGGTTTTCTCGGAGAATCTACTACGCTTCGCGCGATAACTCGCGCGGTAAATAAACACTCGAAAGTGAAAATCTATTTTCGATACAGTATCTTAAACGGTTTCGAGGCAAAAATTAATGGAGCTACAAAGTGCAAATTTTCAAGCTGAAAAACAACCGGAAACCACACCGAGCGATCAAGTTCATTGTCAAAGAAACAATGACATTGAAATAATTCCGAATTTGCAATTAATGGATAATAGCTTCATGGTTAATTGTAAAACAAAGAATACCGCGCGGGAACACACTTTTCGGTGGTAAACAATTTTTCGAATCCGTACGCGCAATTCCAGTTTGGTTTCGACATAACAAAAGTTGCTTTCTTTGTAAATATTTGAAAACCGCAAATAGATCCTCGCCCTTAACAGTCTGACGTCAACAGGTCAAAGAAGATAAGTTTAGGTTTCCAGAGAAAGGGGTCAATTGACGCGAATAGATTTTGTAGAAGAGTTCAACAATCCAAGATAGGATCGAGATAAAATTTCCGATTTTAGCAGACGGCGAAATTCTCAAAATACCTGTTCTACTGGTAAGCAAAACAAACCTGACACTGAAGTTTGAAACGTCACGGCTCATTTAGTTCAATTTCTTCAATTTTAACGCAAACATTGCGAGAAACCACAGTGAAAGAAACAAACGACCCCAGGCGGCGTCTACTTAATTTCTAGCCACCAGCGGTGACCGCCCCCAGATCAAATCACCTCAATTCCTGTGGCTTTTATAATGTAATTTGTTTTTGAATGTCTCGTAATGATGTATCGAGTTTGCGCTTCACTTTTTGGCTCTATTTTTTTTTTTTTTTTTTTTAATTTTTATTCTGATCGATCATAGTTGGTAGAGGGGATCGATAAACAAGCGAATAGAATCGCGAGAGAACTAACCTGCGATCAGGCGTTTTTTCGGGGAGGGAGGGAAGGATCGCAGGTTACGAGAGAACTGGACCAAAGGGCAAAATGGAAGACTTACTGGGTGGGGGTAAGGACCGACATCGCGTGCTTTGCGCTCACTTCTCTCGCTTCCACATCTCTCGAGCTAGTTCCCAGGATCGACGAGGGGGGCGTTGGGATTTTTGGCCAATGTTTGGTTCGGTTTTTCGGTTTTCGCACTTGAAAACTGCGGTTTTTCGGTTTTGGGGTCTTCCACGGTTTTCGGGTTTTCTCGAATTTAATAGTCTTTGGTTTTCGGTTTTTGTCAACATTGATGGCGGTTTTTTGGATTCTTTTATCCAGTGCATTTTACGGTTTTTCTGGTTTTTCCAAGGAAGTTACACCCCGCAGTCGCGCTAAACCGGTCAGTAATTCCAAGAGACCATATATATAGCGTTCTATCCCTTGTTTTGAAGGCATGGTTGACAAGCTTACTCTATTTAGCAGCCGTAATTTGGGTCGTAATGGAAAAGCTCAAGATCATTACATCAAAGCAAAGCACTATTTCTCAAATATCACGTTACTGGAATAATATCTTTTAGACTTTGATCTTAAGGCCCGTTTACACGGGCGATTTTTGTCGCGGCAACTCGATGCAATTTTTGTCGCGCTAAATTTGCATCAAGTTTCAAACATGTTCGAAACCCCTGCGATATCGCGGCGACAAATCGCACTGAAAATCGCACCTGGTTTACACGTGCGATTTTGAAGCTGCAAATTTAGCGCGACAAAATTTGCATCGAGTTGCCGCGACAAAAATCGCCTGTGTAAACGGGCCTTTAGACTGGACCATAGAGTTGCTAGAGCTCAATGCCTTTTAGTCGCGGGAATAACATTGCGCTCACTCGCTCCGTTCGTGTCGTAGAATAAAAGCAAAAAGAGACTGTGGTTAGTTGTAAAAGTAGCAAAAAGTAGTTTAACAAATGAATAAAGATGGTAAACTTAGGTTGGTTGTAAAATGCGGCTGCCATTGTACCTACACAAATGAAAATTCCGACAATGGCAATCAAAAAGCAACTTCAGAATATGGTGTTTTTTCAAACAAAAATCACTGACCTACAAACATTTTATTGCGCAATTTAATTCTAGCTTCACATCGGCTATAGGTCTGTTGAGCCTATTTACAAAAATAATAAGCAAATGTTTAAACTAGTAAAACAAGTTTAGACGTAGAAAAATTAAATAACAGTCAAATTTTGAAGCCTACCGAGCCTTTGTCAGCGAGGGCTTTTATTTCGGTTTTCGATCGCGGTTTTGGACGAAATTTATTGCGGTTTTGCGGCTTTCAGCGATTTTTTGTGCGGTTTTGCGGTTTCTAATAGGCCCCTACGCCCCCCCCCCCCCCCCCTAACATCCCCATGCATTTATGTTTGTCTTTCCGTTTCAAGTCGATCGCTGAAAGGCAGACGACGCGTGATGGACAATGATTAGTAGCTTTCTCGGACAATACCAAATGTAGATTAGCGAAACGAGGAAAAATTACGAGAAGGAAACACCTGATGAAAGGCACAAAACACCACACTTTATTCCGTTACCTTGTACAACGCTGCGCCTTTGAACAGGAGGCATGTTCATCGTCATGCCAACCACACACGTGTGGCTGTGGGAAAATGTGCATTTTCGATAGATCGTAACACCAAAAGCCCTCATTTGATAATCGTTAGTAACAACTCGCAGACTAACGTGTGTTTGCAGGATATGATAAAGACCCAGGTGCCGTTAAAAGAATAATTAGGCTACACGAAATAACAAATAAATAAGACTCATAAGTATTTTGATTTATTTTGGCCACGTGCAAACTCAAAAGATAATAGTTTACCAAGATAGAAAAATACAAAAGTGATAATAATAAGCCATAAAGAAGCAAGCATGGTTGAGGATGGAGAAGATTAAGACGGATTGCAAACGACGAAATTGAACAATTTAGGCTAAACTTTTCAAGATGCTCAAACTGTGACGTAGATAGTAGACTGGTGGCAGTCTGTTTTTATCTCGAAATTCAGTAGGGGTTACTAGTATGACGTTTTGTCTAAAGGGGAATGGGACGAGACAAGGCACGCACCCATGTATCACACTGCCCGGCCAACGCCATACCGCCCTTCTGCGCTCGCGCGCTTGTCCTCGTGGCCAGCAGACTACGTAGATAGCTTCTCGACTGTTTACCCTAGCGTCATCTCACGAAAGGCTAACACTCGACACGTGAGCTTTAGTAACTCGCTTTGGCGGTTAATTTACTTTTATCGACTGCATACAGTCATTAGTGAGTGGTTCCTACTTCAAGCTGATAAATAGGTAACAGTTCTCAATGGAAGACACGATCGAGATGACCCTGGAAACGAATGTAACTGGTGTTATGATATTTCTAACTGTCCACAAAGCCATAGAGGCAATATTTACAATTCCTCTTTATGAACTCTATACAGCAAGCACTTGAGTTACGTGGCTCTATGATATCCACGCTACTGTCTTGACTCAAGTGAAAAGCGACCAGAAATTGTGTTGTCGTTTCTTCCAAACCGTGCATTGAACCAGGAAAAAATGTCTTCTTAAGATTCACGAATCTCGAGATCGTTTCGTTGTACAATGTCGATTTCTCCACCACGTGGAACGCTTTTTAAAATATTGCACACATAGTTGTTTTCTTTAATATCTGTGTGGAATGTCTCCGGATATTCTTGCAATATTTCACGGACAAGGGAAAATAGGAGACAAACTCAATATTTTACAATCATGGACACAATGTTGAACGTTTCCGAAACACAGCTCTCGTTAGCCGGAAGAGACATGATAAAACCATCAGCGTAACTTAGACACGTTACCATACTGAAAGAGTTTAACTCGAGATTAAGCAGGGAAATAATCAGGAATACTCATATACGATCGTATAATTGCGAGCTTAATTAGAATCTACACTACTAATGATGTTTAAATATTCTCTCAAAATTACCGATTGTAAGGAGAGTGCTTAGGATTTTACGTGCTCATTTATTATATAGCTGAGAAAATTACGAGTACTTCGGCTGTACTAAGTTGTACTGTAGTATAAAATTAACAATTGATTACCCTACCCTCAGCCAATAAGAACAGAGTAATTTTTCTCAGTCGTATCATAAAACACCGGATAGACTTAACGCTGGTTTTCGGTGGAGATGTTGCTAGGAAGCCTCTGGTATTGCTTCGGTGCCCGTGAGCTTCGTAACAAGAGAATTGTTTTCAGAGATTAGATTTCCGCTGAGTTCTTATTTCAGTCTAACTTTTTGTAAGTCTCCAAAGGGTGTTCTGGGTCTTTCACAAGTTGTAGACGTAACAAGGAGATATTTTACTTTCATATAAAATCACTTTATCTTTTATTTTGTTATTAGTATTCTTGCACCGACTAAACATTCTATATTTATAACACTCAATCCCCCGCCACTTGAAACACCTTTCATTTCGCCTCCTCCCGGAAACACAGAAGAATTTCAAAAAGCTGTTCGGAGCGAGCTATTTTCAGCCGCGTTGAACGAAGAGGAACTAAAATTAAATTAAATCAAACAGATAATTTCAAATATAAAGCTGTCCCGAGGTTTATGTTTTTGTAACTTCAGGTTTTATTTCGGAAACAGAACTAAATTTTTCAAGCGCTTTATTTGTTATGTTTCAGGACAAAATGAACACTGTCTGACATTTGTGTAATAAACGTTTCTTATCAAACAGATCTTCAGTTTGCAAGACAAAGGAAAACTAGCAGAATTAGGATAAGTTACTATCCGGTGGATGCCGTGGTTTGTTTTATGAGCACTTTTCCGCTGGATAGCGAGTGTTTTCCAGCCTTTGAACAACCGGGGCCTGGTGTATAGGTGGTTTTTTTCAGTAAACTGTAGAGCTTTTATTTGAGTAAAATTTTTAACCCTGTTAATTTAATCTGGGCAACAAAAGATTCAGCATGCAAGTAATTCGGTTTTCAGTAATTCTAACGACCAGTGCTTCAACGGAAGAAACTAGTTTTGTCTTGACGTCTCTAGTAAATAATTTACGTTTGGAGAACACTGAGACGCTCTTAGGTCAAGCTTGAAAGTATTTACACGCTCTCTGAAAACTTTGGGTCAAAAACCAGTACGAAAACACTGACGACTGCCTGTATCATTAAATCCCCGCACAACTGTTGTTCCAAAAATTGACTAATTCTTCCATTGTCTTTGTCAATGGCACAGCACGATCAAGTGTTTATATAATCTGCCTTCGTCCAAAGCTTTATTCTTCAAACGGAAATCATCGCAATAACCCGGCGTTTGCCAGTGGAATCGTGATCTGAAATCCGCTTAAGGATTTTATCGGATAAAACATTACACTAGGTCTGAAGGTTTATATTTCAGTTATCATTGCGAGTTTCCTTCACTGGCATATCTTTGCCGGATTAATTAATCCCCAAAGCAGCCCATAACCACTGAATTCAGTAATTCATCTATTTTAGGTTTCAATATGGCGTCGTTCTTTTCGAGATAAAAAATGTTCTAGCTGTTGTATTTGTAAGCGAAGCGAATTATCCTTTGAACAAATCTTTTGATATACGAGGTAAAACTTTGGTGGGTTTTTAGGTTTATTGCATATACAGAACTAATATTTTACCTTTCTATGATACTAGGGAGGATATTCATTAGACATTGGAAAATAAAATATGAAAAACAGGAAGAAAGCCTACCTCGGTAACTAAACTGTGTGAATATCTTGACATTCACAACCCTGTTGAGATAAACAAAGATAGACAAGGGTTTAGCGTAAACGGCTATGCATCCACTGAACTAAGATCAATATTTGAAAGCTTTTGGCTAAAACGCGCATGTGGATGACTTTGTTTTCAGTTTTACTTACCAGCTAAGTGAGAGAAGCTGTGAAAATTCAAAGACTGAAGCAAGGGCAGCACGACAGATGAAGCGAGAAAAAACGAAAGTGTTTGACAAAAAGTAAACCTGACGTATAAGGCATTAATTCAGAAGCGGATAATATAGAAAAAGACGCACAGCGTGACGTGAATTTGTACTACTTGAGACAAAGCTCATTATCATGCCGAATAGAATCATTGAGTGAAAATATGTGAATATTGGGTGGATTTCAAGAGTCAGTATTTAAGCAAACCCATCAAAATCTACTTAAATGTTCGGTCAAGAAAGCGCCGTGTATTGCACCCTCATGCAAAATCAGTAAATGCTGAAATTACATAGTTCAAAATGATTTGACTCCAATCTAAAACCAGCTTATGAATTTTTCATTGATTACTGAACTATTTTTGTCTCAAAAAAATCTCCTATTTATACTATTACATACTTTGTGGCGTGTTTTTGACCTGCGTTTGGTGACGGCTGTTCAACAGGATAAATGAAAAATCCATTAGAGCTTAATTTAGCTTCATTTCGTTTGTTTATTGGGTCACTTTAAAGCAGATACTAATAACTTCAGAACTGATTTATTAGACAGATTGAAAAAAAGCATAAAAACCACCAAGAGCTTGTTTGAAGGGGAACTGACGAAAGACGAATTCAAAGTTGCTGCTAAAATGACGCTTTTGGTGAGCTGAGCCGACCTCTATCAGTCTGGCGAAAAAAACCAAAATCACTGACAATGCTGGAGAATGCACGAACAATATTTCTGAAAATAGTTCGATTCGGTTTTTAATTTTGTTTTGTTAGTATTTCGATGAAGCTAAAATTGTAATTAAATCATGTTAGCTAAGTGGATTCAAGTCCGGATGAAGAGAGCTAGACTAAAGATTAACTTTGACCAGTAATATTTTGTAACTGAAATAATATGAGTCTTACTTTTCATTTTTACTGAGATTTTCGGATAGAATTGATCGCATGAAAAACTCATACGGAAATTTCTTCATCCAATCCAATCGCGAGACGACTTTCTCGCACGTGGGAATAGCGCTTTGCCTAATCAGAGCTGTCAAAATGAATCCGCCAGTTTGCAACGCGTTCACGATGTTGTTGGGATCTCTTCAATTTTGTTCACAGAAATTTGTAGAGTTTCCACAAGCTTACTCCATTTTTCTCGCAAATGTGCTGTAAACCACAGACAATGGCGGAAGGTTCGAAGACGTTTATCGCTTTAGATTAACTTATTTAAAAGTACATCCAGTAAGAGAAGAACAAAAAGACTCAAGGAAAAACCGGAGCAAGAAAAGGCCGGCAATATGCCGTAGCAGAAGCATATCACTATTCCAGGTGATATGGTTCTGGCCGTAAAGAATTTTTGGCGACAAATAGTACCAAACAAGGAAATGTCTGGAAACTCGAAGCAAAGCAAGGCAAGGGAGACAAATCAAACGCAGCTGAAGCGCGGACTGATGACGAGGTAAACATTCGGTAAGTATTTCGATCAATGCGTCGGTAGTATGTCGGTAGTGTGTCGGTGGTGTGTCGGTGGTGTGTCGGTGGTGTGTCGGTAGTGTGTCGTTGGTTGTGTCGGTAGTGTGTCGGTGGTGTGTCGGTAGTGTGTCGGTAGTGTGTCGGTAGTGTGTCGGTGGTGTGTTGGTAGTGTGTCGGTGGTGTGTCGGTAGTGTGTCGGTAGTGTGTCGGTGGTGGTGAAGAAGCGACAAAGTGCTTGTACTCAGACGGAATGAAAACATAATTCAACATTTGTTCTGCTTAATGAAGGGTGAATAATAACGTCTTTAATTATAATAACATATCTGATGTTACAGTGAAAATATATAGATAGAAAAAGTTACAATAATTAAGATGAATAAAAATAATTAAATTGATCAAAATACATATGGGATATTTACACAGCTAGATTATATTCAAAAATTAATCTATTAAAAAAGCTATTTTTATAACGTTCAGTGTTAATACTGGGCCTGACAATGGATTTCCTTCGAAGGTTTACAGTATCGTCTTTGTACTTTGGGAGCAAGCTTTTCAATGGATGGTCATCGCTTTGAGCTTATAAAAAAGGCGTCTGTCGCTTTTCTCCAAAAGATCATATATATTATAACAGACCGACGTATAACGCCTCTTAAAGCATCTTTTTAAAAACCTTTGTATAACAGTAAGTTCGGAGACACTTGCAGCATAAACTGAAAGACCGTATAATAACTTAGGGATTACAATTGAATTAAAGAGATGGTCTATTTCATCTTGTGTGTATCCATCTTTACGTTGGCTTCTGATGACAAATAAACACTTGTTAGCTTCACGGAGCTTGGCCTTGGCATGCAAGCCAAACTTACAATTACCTTGAATCGTGACGCCTAATAAAGAAATGTTATTATATTGTTTGATATTGTGAGACATTGGGTAGACTGTTGAATTGCCTCTCTTATACGCATATATCTGGTTGAGGGTGTTGAGGGTATCTGGTCGAATATCTGGTTGAGGGTTGAAATCTCAGTAAGTATAAAATAAGCAAATTGCAGCTTGGAAAGTGCTTTGTACGGTATTTACGCACTCACTGTTTTTGTATCAGAAAACTAATTCGTTCGCCCCCGGCACGCTCACTCATTCGTTTGCTGATAGGACAACAACTCGTGCGTAAATAACGCACGCGCACACAGCGCGTACTTTCCATGAAGTAATATAAAGCAGTGTTTAGTAATGCAACTCGATTTTCTGTGTTGTCTGAATGAAAAAACGTGGAAGTTTTGTCGTCATTGAGAACATATCATTTCATGGCAATATTCATAAATTTGCCAGAACTGGGTCCGGTAATAAGAGCAACATTTTCCTTCAACTTGTCTCGCGACATTGTTGTATTGCAAGTTGACCCCGGCATTGTTATGCGTATTACCACGTTTGTGACCAACTTGTCTTGCAGCAAAAAAGTGTCAGGCAAGTTGAGGCAACATGTTCTGCAAAGTAGACTGAGTTTTACTTTCTCCAATAAGTTTTAGTTTTGCTGCCCGTATTACCACTGAAGCTACAACTTGGCTCGCAAGGAGTTCTATACAACGCTTGTGATTGGCTGTATGCGAAGCGGGGCTACACGGAAAAATAAAATAAGAAAACATGGCCGAATTCCAAGTAGAGAGTTATTTACCGAGGAACCTGTGCGAATGTGTACCCAGTCTCTTTGTGTTGCTGACTCTAACCTGTTCCAGCGAGAGCACTGACGCCTTTTAAGTCGTCCCTCGCTTTTTCTCTTGCTCGCCCACAACTACCGAGAGAGTGGAACAGGCTGACCCTAGAGAGCCGTTGAGCTAGAAAGAAAGCTAGCTGAAAGATATTTCTCACTTTACAATTATTATTGTTATTAATATTAGAAGCGTGATCGTGCATTAATTACGGGCTGCATGCCGGTATATAATTTATATACTTCATGAGAATGCCATATATGCATCATCCGCAACTACATACGACCACTATTGGTCAGAAACATATCACCCTGTCATTTGCCGGTTCAAACTTCAGCCATATGCTTTCCTTTGCGTGATCAACTCGTGTGGGGGAGAGAGGATCCCACGCGACTTCGCGCGAGAGAGACCACCGAGTGAGCGTTGTCACTTTGGATTAAACAAAATATGGACAACCTTAATCAAATGACTATGAAAGAATCACGAGATGTTTAATCGCATGACGGTTTAGCCACTATATTAGTCACCGAATATTTGAGACGCTTGACAAGTCTCACAGCACACTATATCACAAGCTTATATGTACTGCTAGCTAAGTCAAAGATGTGGTCTCCTCGATAGGCCTAAGATCTAGGCGATCGGCGGTTCTCTTATCTTAGGAATTTTGAGTTTGTTCAACAACAAACTACTATAGCGACTTGATTAACCCGGGCGTGTGTGATTAAAATATGGATAAAAAGCTTTTTAAGTAGGACCAAAGCGTTCGGTGGGCAGATATAACATCAAAACAACAATCACAAACTGTCAGAGCTTGGGATGCTTGTGAAAGAGCTACCTACCAGTAGCAAGATTATTGTGCTGTCAACCAACACGTCCGCGCCGCGGAGTCAATTTCCATGTACGAAAGTGACAAGATAGCCGCTACAGTGACCCAGACTCTAACTAACCTCCAAGAACTGAGTCGCACACGCTTAACAATGCAAGACTGTGCCAAGATGTGACAGTTTTAATCGCTAGGCAGTGTTTTGCTGCGGATTGTGTATCGTTGACTGATTCATGCTTTGTTCCCACGATATTAAAACCACAAAAATTAGCCACAAATTAGGGGCTGTAACAGGTCGAGCGTGATCAGTTCTTAACCCTTTTTCTTTTGTTTATTAACATAAAAGATCTTTGACTAGACTGCGTGGAGACATCTTTAATAAGTGGAATGTGAGTCTAATTATGCTGGTAACAGAGAAAAAACCAAAGAACCTATTAGCGACTTTGGAGACATAAGAGTAGGACTGGGAACTAGAAAACGTTCAACAACTGGACTCAACTGAGCTGAGTTTGTTTTTCAGGTTATAAAAGAGCCCTATTAACAGCCAGCGTACCAGTTGTAAGTACTCACAAACACGCAGATATGCATCGTGGTCGATTACAATGTTGTTCAGACACGTTCTGAGTGTCTTCCTCTTCTTCTGCGAGACCCACTTGAAACCACGAGACATAGTCTCTTGTTGGAACAAAGACTTCTTTGACTACGAAAAGTACTTGTTTAACCAGAAATAACTATTTTGTCTTTAAGCATCGGACCGTAGAGAAGTGTATTTTATAAATTCAGTGTTAATTAAAAACTATCTCGATCAGCTGAATTAAATTTGAACACATGTTTCATATGTTTCGACGGACCATGCATTTAGATGAGTCGCAGATTATAACACTGAGTTTGCTTAAATTTTATACAACATTTCACCTCGTCCTGGACTGGCGAATTCAGTTCGAGTTGAATAGCCTCATTACGACAAGAGGGTCACACTTTGCCAACAACTCGAAGAGCAAAAATGTTTTGTATTGCTGCAAGCTGACTACGAGCATTGTTCCTCAAATTTACCACCTGTGTTGCAATTGCATTGTACTGAACCAGGGGAAACAAAACACATCACAAACAACGGTAGTATCAAGAAGCAATTTGCCGCAAAGCAATATTGTTACACGGAGACTACTGAAAAATGTTGCCCACATTGTTTTGTCTTAGTTGTGCTGTTACAAAAACATTCCATCATAAAAAGGTTTTAAATGTTAAAGGAAAAACCAGCTCTGAGAAAAAGCAGCGAAGTTTAAACATATGAAACTTTGGTCAGATAAGAATACGTTATTTAATTCGTCCTAGAAAGTAACATTTCAAGTTTACTTAGCGGACGTAAAATGGAATGGCTTTATAAAATATTTATTTAATTGTTTTTGTTTCTTGGAGCTTTTGTAGCATAAAAACATCTCTCTGTTGGTCCTATTTATCTCTCTTTATTTAAACTTACCGTATTTTTATTATTCCCCTGAGGCGACATAAATCAGACTAGATCATAGCGACAAAGGCCGGAGACTGAGCAAAGATTGAGTGAATGTGGTAATTTTTGTCCACTGTGTGATTATCTCGTTAGTCTGATTTTTTAATTCTTTCGTTGGTTTAAACAATAGATATAGCTTAAGAAACTGTCAAGATGACAGACTTTGTATGCATATGAAGTGCATATCTTGATTTAATCACTTAGGTTTTTTGTCATAACAGCTCAGTGCATGTATTAATCTATATTTCAGTTGCAACGCTTGAAAAAAAAGTAAAAGCTTTCTGTCCTTTCTGGTTGACATGAGACTGAATGGCAGTAGAATCACTTCTTGTAACAACGATTTCAGTGTAGGCAAATGGTTTTGTAGAATTTTCCGCCTTTGCCTTCAAAGAGAAAAGTGAAACAACACGGCGAGCGCTTTTGGCGAAAAACAATGTGTTATGTTATATGCTAATAAACTCATGGGGCGGTTAAAAAAAAACATGATCTTTACGAAAAATATAAAACGCAATTCTCTGAACATCAATATTTTTCTTTTCAAAGAGTAGAAAGACAAAAGCTGAAACAATTTTTCAAGAACCACATCGATCGAAGAAGCTAATAAATCCAAGTGATCGCTCGATAAATTGTTATTCAAGGCCTCAAGTTAAATTTTAGGTGGCATAAATTTCATGTCGAGAGCGTCTTGATCACCGAAATTGCTTTAAAAATTGCGGTGTGAATTTTTCAGTTCAAGTAATTTACTTGAAATATGCCGAAAATATAAAAAAGAGCAACCATTTACCTCAAAACGACTGGAGCAGGACATTTCACGATCTGAGCGTACAGTAACAATTGAACAACGATGACTAAATATGTATCACTTACCTTTAACATTTGCGAGGCATTTACAGGTTTTTCTTTTGACAAAGTAGCACAGTAACTTTCACTTCCACTTAGAAACTTGATTTGGTGTATGAATGGTGAATTTGAACGTTTTGCAACTAAAAATCTGTAGCATTTTAGAGTTTAGTTTCGGCGGAAATGATTATTTTTTACATGCGGTGTCTATGAATAAAAGAGTGACACTGCCAACCAATTGCTGTCTCCCATGTGACGCTGGTGAGGTCATATTTAATTCAGGAAAAGGGCATAGAATCGACTTTGCTGTCATTCAACATGTCAGGTTTTGAAATTGAATTTGAAAAACATATCTGAGGCGTTTTTACTTTTGAACCGACTTCTAGTCCAGGTATACACTTTAGCAACTAAAAGATTTTATTTTACTACGTATGATGGTTGCTCGTATAGTTATGGTGTTTATATTGTACGAAGTCGCATGTTTGTTAAGGATTGCTTTTCAGTAAAATGTTCTGTTATCTGTATTCATCATAACGTGCTGGTCAGGTGAAAAACAGATATATTTATTTCAAATTTTTCTCATATTTAAAATCCAGTTTATAACTAAAAAGAACGTCATTTATTTCAGATATTTCTCCTGTCAGTCATGTTGTTTACCAAGGTATCTTGAATTTCAGTTCCACGCGCAAGGACATTGTCCCCGCAAATGATCTTTATAGAAAGGAATTTAAACTATCACCTCGAATGCATCATCGAAAAAATGCACTCCCTTTACGTCTCCCAAAATTTTCCACCGACACCTGCACTGAGTTATTTTTGAACTCCAAATATTTTTGCAGCAATTTTATTCACACAACCCCGTTCCCAGGCCACAAGGGGCAGTAAGATGAGAGACCCTGGGAACGAGATTTTTCACACAAAACAGGCTGCATACTTCCACTAAACGCTTTTGAGTTACTGTAGTTTTCGCATCCCATTCAGGCCTGAATTTTTTTCAGGCTTTAATTTCACAGCTGCTTAAGTTGTGTGTTTAACGGCGATGATCAGTCATATCTTCAAATGATAAAGTAGTTTGTTTACTCTCTATGTCATGTGGACAATAGTTGCCTCTATGTGTCACAGTTCCACAGTTGGTCATGAAATGCAATAAGTGTCATCATTGCCATTATTTGCGCACAGAGTAAAGTAGTTCTAAACTTAAAAAAAGTGCTAGACTGAAGGAACAGATGAAAACTAACAAAACTGCTATGTAAAGAAAAATTCTTTGAAGATAGAAATCCATGGGAGTTCACATGCTACCAATTACATCAGCTGTTTTGAAATCAAAATGTCAATCTGTGTAGTCACTAATAAGAGTTCTTAGCTTTATCAATCTGCCGCCGGAAAAGCTCTCATGAGGGCATCTTGAGCAAGGTAACATTAAAAAAAGAAACAGGATTTTTGAGTTATTGAAACCATAACTATGTTGAAACACAAGAGTTTTGAAAGAAGTGGTAAGCTGCAGGATTCACTGGCTGTTATGAAGTGTCTCCCACAGCTTTCTTAGTTCTACAAATAGACTTAAAACTTCCTTGAGTGTGACTATAAGTAATTAGAAAAGTAGAGAAAACGTTTTCTATTTCTTTTATAGAGGAAGAAGAAAAATCAGTCCTTGATTTAGATTATCAAAGTATAAATCCTCTTTGCTCACTTTCATTGCATTAGTTAACAAGTCCAGCTAGTTCTGTACTTCTTTTGGGTTATCAAAGTATGGCTTTAATACATGCTTTTTTAAAGGGTGCTTTCTAAAATAAAATGTGTTTTAACTGCAAAATACTGAAATAGTATACAAGACAATAAATTCTGATTTATAAAAAATCTGTTCTGAAATCTCTGGTGCCCCTTGGATGAAATTTAGGACCAGGTGAACGACCTGATTGAGGCATGGATCGTCCTTGGTAGTCTCTTCCTCTATTTTGTTGCCATGGTGATATCTGATTCCTTTGATCCCGAGCAAAGGGATAACGACTACCTGGGGTGTTATAGTCAATTTCACTTCTGGCAGGGGAAATTCCAGCGGACTTGAGTTTGGGCCCGAATGCCCATTCTGATACTCAAATCCTGACCGGCCCTGGAGTGAAGTATTGGAAACTCCATGGCTGTAATTTGATGGACTTGACTGTTCTCTGCGATAATCAAACAATGGCCCACACAGTGGTGAAACGTTGGAAAGTCCACCGCCATAATTTGATTGATGTGGACTTGGAAAAGGGCTCAACTGTCCATTCTGATTAACAAATAAAGGTGGTGAGGAGAAGCTAGATGGACTCTGATTCCCAGGAGAATTTGTGGTCTGTTGAGCTTTTTTGACTGTTATTGCTCTTCCATATAATGTGATACCATTCATTAGACTAATGGTATAAGGTACAGAGACTTCATGTGAAAAGCGAATAAAACCGTAGCTTTTTTGTCTGCCTGTTTCTTTGTCCTTTGGAATGTGAACAGCATCAAGAGGACCAGCCTATGCATAAGAAAACAGAAATCAGCTAAATGAATTACAGTGGAACCTTGATCAATGGTCACTTCTCTACAATGGTCACTTTTTTTCCTGAGCAGATGTCCCATACTGGTATAGCGTTTCTGCCAGACTGTACCACTGACGGTGAATCCTACATTGCAATCAGAGATGGAGATGGCCCCCAGAAAATATGAAAAAGGGCCAATTTTAGCCTTTTACTTTTACAGGCATAACACAGGCATAGAATTTTACGAGCCATCCCGCAGCTCGAAATTGCGACCGATATGGTCACCAATGCAAGAAACACTTCATTCTATGCGAACAAAAATTCTGGTTTAGTTGAAATGTAGTTGTCATAATGGCGACTACATTTCTCTGTGTTGAAGATCAATAACGGTTATTTCCTCACACATTCTGTCCTTTGAGCAAATTATTTTGAAAGATCTTTGCTTCTGAAACATTTAACGTAAGGAAACACGTGAATCCATCCTCTTGCTTTGCTATACAATTAACTCACGTGATTAAAAAGCTTTCACAAGTTTTCATTTTCTGTACCTGCAAGAAAAGTTCCCAAAGAATTTCTTCTGTTACTCGACAGTCAAGGTTTCCAATAAAAAGACAACGTTCATCACGTTCAATATAAGCAGCCATAGATGATATCACAGCGGAAATCTCTCAAACAAGACAGGCATAACAAGGCAAAAGCTAAAGACGCTAACACAAGCCAACATGGCCGGTGGAGGACATATTGGACAAACTCGTCCCAGGAAAAACCGCGAGAAATCACCAGATAAATACGTCATGTACGCTGCATTGTAACGACTACTAGCTGACTGACGGAAAGTCCCAAGATGAGGGGGACGTAAGGGTTTTTCGTGCGTTATTTTTGGTGCGGTTTTGCGGTAATTTTTATTTTAACTCGCAGTATTGCGGTTTCAAAACGCTAAGCAGTTTGCGGTTAATTACAACTTTTAGGTCGCGGTTTTCGGTGAAAAAAATGTGTCTGCGGTTTTGACACTCTTTTAGTCTTTAGGACGGTCGGCATCTGGTAGTTTTCCAATTCAAGCACGAGCCAAGTGTTTTGTTTTACAACGCATCAGGGTTTATTATATCAGTTCAGTTACAATTTAACTCTGTGGCTTGCAATCAGGACCTTTTCCAGTTAATACTTAATGCGATTAACCGTTTTGGCCAATGATGCATCGACTTAGTGAAATTAGCTCGTACAGCCGTACGAGGTCGCAACTGAAAGCGAAGAGGACGTAGTAATTGCATGGCAATCTTCTATGAAGAAGGAAAGGGAAGGGAGAATTTCAGACTGAAAAAGATTAAATTTCGTTGTCATAGGGCCTTCATGTACGTGCGGTTTCGGTATTCGGGAAAAAATCAGATGCGGTTTGCGGTTTTTTGGCGTATTTCTGTGCGGTTTTGCGGTTTTCGGACCCCCCTCCCCCCCCCCCTTACGCCCCCCTCCAAGATCAGAGGTGCTAATGGGTAACAGCTCCCTCCAAGATCAAGAGGGTGCTAATGGGGTTAACAGCTAACTGAAAATTTACCCAAAAAATAGTAGTTAACCGATATTTGTCCCAATAATTGATAGTTAACTGATAAATGAAAAGTTAACAGTTATGTGTCATTCTATAATTATACTGAATACGATTGATGTTTTTAATAAAAGGAACAAAGTTTTCTTCTTAGCAGCGAAGCTCGGGATTACATTTCTTAAAAACCTTGAATGTCTTTATGACACTTCTGAAATACACGAAAAAGGTACGCCTGCGAAAAAGGTAACATTGAGGGAAGCGAAAGAGAACGTCGACAAAGTCTGCAGCGAGGTGCAAAGAACAGTGGCCAGTGTGGAGCGCTTCAATTTGTCGAGAAACAAATGGTCCAGAGAGGACAGTTTCCAAGAAAACCCAAGATTTTCTCACCCTGTTACGTAAAGAAATGAATAGACTGATTAAAAATTGCAATTCTGTAAATCCTATGGGTTCATTGACCGAGTTGAGCTGTGACACTTCTGACAACGCAGGTGGAAAAACTACACGCGGTTTCACGCTTAAGCACGAAACATTCAGTACTTTGAACTACGCCCAAGACTTTGAAAAAATTGTGAAGGAATCTCTCAAAAGAATTACGACGTGGGCTGCAAAGTATTTCACCCATGATAAGTCTTATTATTAATTATTATCCCGACCCTGATACTTCCATCCCCTTGTTAGCAGTCTCAACCATCAGGAACCATGGCTCTTCCAGCGGTGCAAACAATATAATAGCAAAAGAAGATGAAGTTGTTATGATGGACTAGGAGGGAGACCTTTTGACCCCGGGCTTTTGACCTGTTCGACAACGAACTGTACGGAAGCGAAACGACTTAATTAAGATAAAGCTGGATCTTTACCACCAGCTGTCTACTCTTAGACCAAGCAAACAGAACATTCCTATGTGAAGTTTAATACGGAGCTAGCAACTACTGACAACTCATCAACGCCTGGTCCTGTCACTAAAACCACTGAGGAGTCAGATCATTCCCCTGGCATCGATGAGCTGCAAGCAGTCAGTTAAACTTTCGTAAACCGATGAACCTAATGTCTTTGAAGTGTAGGTACAGGACAAACAACAACAAGATGAGTACGGGACCGATTCAGACACAGAAAGAGACGATGAATTCGAGTTTGAAGTAGTGAGCAAGGCACCCATGACCAGATGCATTAGTACCTCTGGATTTATAAGGTCAGCATTATTTGATGGCTGTATTTCAACTGCACTTACAGCGAAAATGCAGTTGATAGCTATATAAATTGGCCAAAAAGGTAGTAGTTAACTGATAACTAGGTACCCCCATTAGCACCTCTCCCAAGGGCCCCAGGGAGAACTCTTACTTAAAAAGACGGGGTTACTCATCGGAAATTTTTAAAAGATCTTCTAAGAGGTACCAAGATCCTGTTTTGTGGGCGTGCCTTGAATTTTTTTTAAACCCTAAGAGGTATCAATTTTAAAGCGATAAATCAGTTGGTTATCATTTATATTTTTTTCGGCTCAATACCCGCGAAAGATGAATACCCTTACTGACTGGTACCAAGAGTCCCCACCGGGGCTGGCAGGGGTATCAGCTGCCAAATTGGTCCATTTCCTGGACACACCCTGACAAATACGACATGTTATTCCCCTTGTGTGGAGCACGAAACGTCCAACTGGCTTTCTCAGGGGCTAGGGCATAGATTGCCCTGTTCCAAAGTGCATTGTCTTCCAAAAGTAAGATTATTGCAAGGCGCACTTTCTCTGATTTACGTCTTGCAAGACAACAACGTCAATAATGCAACACTGCACATAAAAGTCCACGAAAGATACCTTGAGTAAAAGGAAAAGATTGACACCCCCCTAACACCTTCAGTACAAACAGGGTTTGTAAGACTGTTCATTCGAAGTGTCAGATGAAGTGTCTGTGTTAATGGTGAGGCACAACTGACCAGGCAGGCAGCTGATGAAAATATATACAAAAAAACTCAACTCGGGGATCACTCGGGTATGTTGCATTGATGTAACTCCAAATCCTCCTAAAGGACATCAGGTAAAGCTAGGCAAGAGAGGAGCATGTTCTGTAAACAGTAGTAGCCTGTGAGTGTTTGTATAACATGCAGATGGATCCTGAAAGAAAGCCGGCAACTCCCAAGTTTGTGTCAAGAATGCCATTGGTTGCAAGCATAGTTAATATGTTGCAAGAAATATTTCAAAGTTGAAAATTTAAACTTCTATTTTTTATTTTTTTGATAATTTTTTCTAGTGCCTAGCACATTATTCGTTCTACAACGTTTCTTTCATAATTTCTTCGCACTGATACTAATCAACATGTTTAAGTACACTACAATATACAAAAGAGATTTCTGTTATTCTATACAAAGTTCCAACAGTTTCTTCACCTTTGTTTCGTCGTATTTTTGGTAATGGCAAACTAGCTTGCAAGAGAGGCTAATGGGACAAATATTTTCAAATGCAAATGACATGCATCTCTTTTGATATTCCCCTGTATGAACCACCATTCCAAGCTAGTCCCAAGTCAAATACCAAGAACACAAACATCGCATAATAAAGCTGTATGGAAATATTCACTACAGCATAATAGTCTGTTTAATGTCACTAAACCAAAGCACAATTCACAGGATAATTGAGAACTAGGTTTTTATTTTCCTCTAAAAATAGCTGTTAATTAATCCAAAACCAACCGAACTATGGATCCAGAGAAGGATTTTGAAGACTAAGATGTAAAGGAGAACCAAGACATAATTTGTTGATATGCCAGAAAGGCACTCACTCTGTACCCCCCTCCCCCAGAGGACTTGTTCACAAGCTAAAACGGGGGGGGGGGGGGGGCAGGTGTGTATACCAATCACACATCCATACCAGACTGAGAATGCAGGTTGATCTTGATGTTGCTAAGCAACTGATTGCTGGATCATGGCTTGTCAACTATTGTAATACTTCAATGCTGGCGCTGTCGCCATTCTCAACCTAATCCCAGGCTCTCTCTTCTTTGCTTCCCTTATCAAGTAAACCTAGGTTTGATTGAGCATGGCAAAAAGTAGCACATGTTCTCCCGGGGGGGGGGGGGGGGGTACTCCCATATATGGGCTATATAGGTACGTGCCGCAGAATAGGGTATGGTTTTTGAGGTTCTCTGCCCTTAACTAGGTTATCTTTTTTACCCTTTTGTTGTTGTGTTCCTGGTGTGGTCCTTAATAGGGTAGCTGAACTGTATAATCTAATACTGGAGTGTGAAAATGCCCACCTAAACGAACGTTTGAGCCTTAAAAAGGGTATTAGTTTTCGCTTTCTTAGTCCTTAAATAGGGTTAGGGTTCACGAACCTTCGCGGCACAACCACTATCCAAAATTCGCGGGAGTACCCCCCCTCCCCCACGGGCATGTTCCCAACCGTAATAACAGTAGGAAAAGACAAGTAAATCACTTCCAATCCAACTGAAGTTGGTTTAGTTCATTCCATAACAGGTGGAAAATAACCTCAGTACCTTACCCTGATTGATTGCTTACTTCAAACAACATGAAATCTAAAACCCAAAGAACTTGCATAAATAGTTGCAAAGAAATCCCAACAACCCTCCATATATTGCCGACATTGTTCATCTAAAAGTGACGCTAAGAGTTGACCCATAACGAAACTTGTAAGTTGTAACAAAACGTAATGTCACATGTCACTAAATGTTTGCTATTGTAACAGTTACGTTACATCAGATGGAGCGTGTGACAAAATCTATTTCTACTTAACTTTCCAATACATTTGAACAACTGTACACGGTTATGAATGCCAAGTTAATATCTTACAAGGTACAGGTGTATCTACAAAAAGGAGTCAATCATTTATGATGGGCTACACTGTGCTCTGCTCCCCAGTTCACCATCTTCGTCATCATCATTGTCGTCGCTGGGAGCATCGCTATCACTTTCTTACTCCCCACTTTCACTTCGACTCTACAGAGTACAAAGAAATATTAATCAATTCATAATAATAGTTGTTTTCATAATTGTTGATCATAAAATGTTTTCAAAATTGTTTTCTTCATGTGATCTCCCAGGGAGATCTCCATGAGACATCTCTGAATGATATGATCAAAAGGTCAATCTCTAAGAGGAGATGTCTTGTACATACGTGTCAGGGCTTTTGAGAGTGGGAAAGAAAGCTTTAATTTGTCATTAACAATTCTAACAATGTTTCTATAGGTATGATAAACTTTTCTTTCAACAGAGCAATTTGCAGTTGATCGTTACAAATCCAGAACCAAAGTAATTACTCCAGCCAATCACAAAGGACACAAACAATAAAGTGAACCAATCAAAGCTCAACGTAAATACATGCAGCTGACATGAATCACGGGAAAACGTGCGCAAACAAGTCACGATTTGTTTTGATTTTTTACATGTAATAATTCTGACTGGATGAAAAAGAGGCACAAATTTGTTAAGTCAATTGTGCTGTCTGGTAATGCAAAACTTATTACTTTTCAATACTAAAGTGAAAACTGCTTGAAGTTCTAAGAGAAAGAGGAAGGCATGATTATGAGAAGTATGCAACAATTAACTTGAAAGTTAAGGGTGTGGGAGTTAAAGCATGTTTGCCAGGCATTTAAAGGTGTGATCCTGCTTTGAAAATAAAATTCTTTTAAGTACTACCATTTAAACCAAGGAGACAATTTCAGATAGTGCAGAGTGTTATGCAGGACTGTAAGTACATTTTGAGTCATCTGCTGCCTGTATGTAACTTGTTAGTTCAAGGCCCAAAAATAACTTACAATTACTGTTAGGTTTTAAATTTTACTGTGGTGTTTTACGTTGAATTTCGTTTATTTTTAATTCATTGATACGTTGAACTAGCAAACGTGATAATTTTTTTTTTCAATGCCAACATTTGAAACTTGATACTTTTTTAAATTTATTTCTGGTTTCCGTAAGTGCCACAGTGTCTGCAGCAATATTTGAGAAGTTTCTTTTGTCACGACATTACTACCGGGTACTTTTAATGTCGCTAACTCGGAAATGTTTAGGGTGAATACATTTGTGAATTTCTTGTTCTCTTTCATGGGGGAGAAAATAAACAGGCAGCTGAGGAGATCCATTAGTTTCCCTCTTTAAAGTTTAGCAAACACGAAATAGTTTGAAAATAGCACACGGGAATGATTCCAAACGATACGCTGTCACAAAGGCGTTCTTTGCACTAAAAAGGAAAACTGATATTACCTGAAATATAACTGCTATCGCCCGTTAAGAGGAGAGTGTAATATCGCACGCATGAATGCTGAGCTCGAGAACGGATTGTATCATGCTGACAGTGCTAGAGCGCATACGTCTTACATGTTGTGTTCTACCACAAGGAAAAGCACTTAACGTTCAAGTGTAATTGTGTATGAAATGTATTGTTTACCTAACATATAGTTAACACTAATGCTAATCAATCTGCGCATGCGCTTCGAGCAAATTGCTTTTGTTCTTAAGAGCGGAATAGTACCACAAGGATAACAAGAGAATATTGGAACCATATAGAGTTTTCTGATGTTACGAAAGAAGTAATGTAAGTATGGTATGTTTTACGTAGCAATCAAAGGTACCTACCCCACCCGCTCAAAACAAGGTTAATTAATTAATTGAAATTAATTAATTAAACAAACATTAAAGTTTACACCTTATTGCCTTAGCACAATAGTGCTTTAGCGGCGTCAACCCCCAAACCATCCCAATAGTGCACTCTGCACTAAAAATGGGATAAGAACAAAAAAACATACAAGAATAACATGTATACATAACAGCATGTATTCTATATTAATTTCTAGTCATGGGATATCCCATTACTCACACATAACCACAGTTTTGGCCAATCAGATTTAAGTACTTGATTGGTTGAGAGAAGTCTTGACATAGAAACTGAATGACACACCTAAATGACACTAGGGGCCTTCTTTACAGATCTGAAGCTACTCACTTTCTTTAGCCCATCTAAGGTTCCTCTCCTGTTTGCAGCCACAGCGTAATGTCATGATCAAGACAACTGGTGGCCAGAATAGGTGCATTGGGGTGTGGTTCTAATCAGTTGACCTGCGACAGCAAGGGACATGATCATTTACTGGACGTAATATACTGAACAAATTCAAGCTTAATTTTCACCAAAAAGACCGAAGCTTATAAAGGACAAGAGATCGATGTGAGTAAAGAGATGAAATAACTACAAAAGCAATATAAGAAAAAGGAAACATGCACAGAAGTTAGGAAGAACAAGAAATGCTGCAGGAACATGAGCTAACAGGTGAGTGTTTCCACAACATTTTTGAGCTCTCAGGGCTGTAGCCAGACTTTGAAGAAGACGAGGCAAGTTTCGAGCACCAAAGGCGCGAACCGCTAAAGAAGTCTGGGGACATGCCCCCACCCCTGAAACTTTAAAATCTAGATGTTCAGAAGTGTTCTTTTAAGCATTTTCCGTGGCATTTGTCTTCAGAAAAGTCAATTTTGGGCAAGTGTAGAGGTACTCATTTTTATTCCTGAGCAATACTGATGTCAAGTTAATGACCATTTGCATTTTAAAGCATTCAAATGCTGTAATGGTATTATAGCAATAAAATGAATCTACTAAAGTAGCCAACATTTATGGATTTTACTCTGTTGATAATGAGGAGAAGTCTTAGGTAACACTTTTTTGAAGTTAGTTCTTCGATGATATACAGAGTCGCGCTCACTTATCAACTATCTGTTTCGATACACCCTTGCTTAACCTTTTTTATTCCGTTTTTAATCTTGTCATGCGCATTTGAACATTATATGAAATTTGCGCATTATAAATGTTATTATTATTATTATTATTATTATTATTATTATTATTATTATTATTATTATTATTATTATTCTTATTATTATTCTTCAACTTTGAGACAGCCATGTCATACAATTACTATCTCTTATAATTGTAGGACTAAGAAGTCAGTAACTTTCACGGTAGTAGTATACCCCTCCTTTATCAGTTAGAAAAGTGAAAGCTTTTTTGCCCATGGTTTTTTCTCTACTGAAAGCTAAGGTTTTCCGTATGTGGCCAGATGCATTCCATCTCTTTAAGGCAGAACTGCCTGCTGTCAATATCAGTTGGTTTATGAATACATGCTAAAGCAAGCCCATTCACCATGCTTGTTCAGGACTAGGTCTTGAGCCTTCTCAGTGGGCTGGCTCAAGGTATGCTCGCATGAACAGGAGCCAACTAGAAAGATCAACAGAAGCTGTAAAATGGTCAATATGTTTGGATAGAATTCTTCGTTGCAATGGCTCACTGCTTGTGGCAAGCCTTGGTTTTACTTAGCATTGGACTGTTGTTCATTTATCTTAACCAATCCAATTTTTCCAGGAATCACTTTCTTAATTAAAAGTTTCTTCAAAAAAGGGCCAAAATCATGACAAGGCAATTGCCTCGTCTTGCCTCATGCTAGCTACGGCCCTGGCTCTCCCAAATTTCCATTAGACAGTGTTTCTCTTTAACAACAATCTTAGACTATTAGCTCAAGATATCTATGAGGTGATAGTTTATGAGGCCGAGGGCCAAATTAACCTTATCTCATAGAAATCGAGAGCAAATAATCGAATTGATTTCGTAGAATTTAAATGAAATTTGCTTCGTCTTAGTATTAAATTTCACACCTTAGAGAATTCGCGGGGACTGAATAGTCAGTTTGGCGTTTGCAGTTGTGTATGCATGTTTATCAGTTTCTTTCAAAAATTTCAAGGTTTTTTAATTCAAGAAACCCTAAATACCCCCATTTTAGTCTTTTCAGGAATTTGATCATCCATTTGTTCCTAAATGAACTTTCTTGTCCCCGGATTTACTGATATCTTACGGAAAACGTGAATTGAATTCTTGAGAATTGTTATTGAAGTGATCATGTCTGGAGTCATAACATAAATAATTATGTTGGAAAGGATTATAACCTACATAACTTATTAATGAAACATAATATGATAATTTATTTGCCAACATTGTAATTTGATTAATATTGTGAAGGTCTCAATATTGTTTTCGCATTGTGTAGTTCCAGAAAACATCCATACCAGACTTCCCCACCCTTCTTGAAATTCCAATAAAGCTTCACACATTTCTTTAAATTTTTGGGTCGTACAGAACCACCCACCCCCCCCCCCCCCAGGATATTACAATCCCTTCTGTGGGAGGAGTATGGATATTTTCTGGACGTGCACATTTCTTGACCCAACTTCGATCCCAGGCTCTGCTCTCATTTCCTTACCTTGTTAAAGGAGAGAAACACTGGCAACAAGGTTGTTCTTGACCAATCAGAGACCAAATCAGTATGAGAGGCGGAGACGCCAAGTCAATGGGACCTAACAACAATACAATGTGTTTAACCAAGAGGGGTGGGGAGGGTGGTAACAATTTCTAACAATCCAACTCACTTTCTTTTTTGGATTTCCTGTGAACGAAGCAGAAGCACACCAAGCCAAGAAGGAAAATACCCGCTAAATACCCCAGGACTCCAGCTATTAATGGAATGATGTCACTTTTACCAGAATGCCAACCAATAACAGGAGGACCTAAAAATGAGAAGGAGTCGGCAAAAAAGAAATAAGAACCAATTATAACCATTATTCAGTTGACTGTCTGGATGGTCAGGGACACTCTTAGTAAAATGCAGAATCGCAAGAATTCGTGAGTTCTGAAGAAATGTTTTCTTACATACAAACTGCAATGAATAAGAACCGAGCAAAAGAACAATTAAACTCACCAAGTTTATAAGTCTTAGAAACGTAAGCAGCATCACTGAACTCGTTGGCGCCAAAAGCAAATATCCGGAAGTCATATGAATTGTTCTCTTCGATCACTTCCGCTTGAAATAAGTAGACCCTGCGACCCTTGGGAACAGCAGCAGCTGCCACACGCCAAGTGCTCAAGCCATTTCCTTCTCTGTATTCCACAACAAATTTCTCCACTTCTGGTCGGCCGGGAACAGCTGTATGAGTCCATGTAATGTAGTAACCATCTTTGGTGATGTTAACTATGACGTTTTGTGGGGCTAAGGGTTTATCTATTGAACACAAGAGGCATACCAATAGTGTCAGTCTTCGACTATAGAGATCTGTCCAGAAACACAGGTTAATGAGATGCATGCTAGCTGTTTGTGATAAGCATCACAAAGTGTCCTCTTTCCTAAAAAGTCATAACACACCTAATAGACCATTTTCGCTTGTACATTTTGTTTTCCCAATACAGATCAAGTGATGATACTCAAGAGATTTGATCTTTTGTCTTGTTCATTAAAGTGGATACATGCAAACATATTCATGCTTGCATGTACTCTTTTTAATGAACAAGACGAAGGATCAAATCTCCTGAGTATCATCACATGATCTGTATTGGAAACACAATGTACAAGCGAAAAGGTCTATTCTGTCAAATATGAAGTAATATGAAGATCACACTTTGTGATGCCTATTCATACAGGTAAAGAGCACTGAATCTCATTAGCATGCATTTTTGGACATACATGTAAGTGGAGAGAGGAACATAAGGCGGGAAAGCGTAAGGTTACCTTGTAATTGTTTCACCTAAAACGTTGAGATTCACGCCAGAGAAATTTGAAACTGTGCTCGAGCGGAGGTTTCACTCTAAATGCATTAAATGTTTTCCATCCTCAATACACCAGAGGAATTTGAAAATGCAAAAAAACCAATCACTTTGAATTTGTGATTGAGGAAAAGGCTTAACTGTAGAGATAAAGCTGCATTTCCAATTCCTCTGACCTTAAGTGTTGAAGGGTTCTAGAAATGGAGTTGATGCTGTGTTACCTGCAACCTCGTCAAGGAGAAGGCCCTGGGGACGAGGTTGGTGTTACCTGCTTTATTAGGGGATCGATTTATCATTGGCAGAACTCCTCTAGCTTCTACAATGTCTGTCTTCATGACAGATAAATGTGGACGGCAGGCCTAACCATAGAAATAGAGCTGCTTTTTCACTTCCTCCGACCTAATGTTGATGGGTCTAAGTGTTAAATGTTTCAGAAACAAACAGAGCTGATGATGTGTTACCTGATTTATTATGTGATTGATTTATCACTGGTGGAACTCCTCTAGCTTCTACAATGTCACTAAAATGCCCAGCTCCGTTTCTATTGATGCCCCTGATGCTGAAGAAATATGCGTGCTCTAGCTGGAGGTCTGGGATATCGTATGATGTCACACTGGCTGGGAGGAAAGCAGACCTGCGCCATTCATAGTCGTTATCTGTGACAAGTCGGTACCAGATTTCCAGCTGTTGCGGATACCCACCATCGTACCCAGGCCTCCACGTAATCACAGCTGTTGCACGGTTAAAGTGCACGCTAGTAATGGTGGGCTTGCTAGGAGTGGCTGCAACGAATGAATAAAGAAATACGACAAAAATAAATAGGTAAGCTACCAAAGTTCTAAAATCATAATCTCAGTTGTAGATATAACTTTAAGCAATTCGTTCAACTTACATAGAACAGCAATAGTGGTGGAATGCTTAGCTTCCCCGTCATCTGAAGTGGCAATGCATGTGTAAACTCCATAATCATCTTTCTGTATAGCAGTAATAACCAACTTTCCACCCTCTATGACCGTACGGCCCGCTGGGAAGGGCACTCCTTTGCGCTCCCATGTTAGCTTGGGAGGCGACTCTGACGTAGCTTCACAGACCAGAGTGATGTCATCACCTACTCTTAGGGTCATGATACTTGGAGGTGCAGCGATAAACTTCGGAACAACTGGAAACAAAACGGACAGAGAGTAAAATTGCCGTAACCGTGGTAATAGGGTCCGGGTCGGCAGGGTTGCGATATCGCCCATTTAAAGGCGCTTAAGATTGTTCTTACCTTTCAAAACAAGCATTGTAGTTTTTGACACTCCCCTGCCAACTTTGTTGTATGGAGTACAAACGTATTCCCCGGCATCTGTACGACGAACATTTTGTATCAGCAACGATCCTTTCTCCAGAACCGCAAACCTTGGATGAGATGCAAGGCTTTCACCATGCCGTGTCCAGTTTGTGAGGTGGGTGGAAGGATTTCCCACAGAAACACAGGGCAACCGGGCATCTGATCCCTCCGGTACTGCTACGGTATCCGGCATATCGGTAATCGTAGGGGTAACTGAGAGAAGAAACGATAAACAGTTCACATATCTAATACTCGGTAAATCGGGCTGAAGAGTAATCTAACAAACGGAACGTTATATTTTTGTACAGGGAGAGGAAGTTTTCTGGGGAAATAAATTTTTCTCACCTTAAGGTTGTGCATAATTTTTTTTTTGTGGGCAATAGCTTGTGCAAGAACTTTTTTAATATTATAAAGAGAACCTGTATAGTAAAGACCACTCGCTAGATTTTTTCCCCTTGCATGATTTATTCCAGCAATTTTTGCTGTGCACTAAGTTGTTTGCAATTTCTTTTTCTTTTTGGGGGGTATCTCAATTTGTATCTCTGTTGTAAACTGATAGATCCATGACTGCTGTTTGTAAAGACAACTTTTAGCAGAAAGTTTTCAATTTGATCGCCATCAACTTACATTGAACATCCAGCATGATATCAGTTCCAGAGTATTTAACCAGGCCGTTTGAGTCAAATGTCTGTGCACTGCACATGTAGACACCTGAATCAGTCCTGCGAGTAGACTTAATGAACAAAGCTCCGGACGCGATTATACTAGCGCGCTCGTCTGAAGAAGCATCGACGCCATTTTTAGTCCAGCTGTACACTACGTTCTCAGTGGGCAAGTTGGTATCGATCAAGCAGTCCAACACGGCTGGATATTTCTCTTCAACTGTTTTCCGACAAGATGGTAAAGCAGTTTTTCCTTAAACACAAATATTGGTATAAGCTTCAGTAATATTCCTGTCTTTTATAATAAGGCAAGTGTTGGATATGTGCTGGTGATCGAGGTACAAGGAATAATGTAAGACTGACTGGAGCAAATGCATATGCAATGTAGATGACTCTGATTAAGTTGTGTATGCATGCAAAACTGTTTTGTAAAAGCTGTAGAAAAGAACTTGAGTGCACCACGAAAAGTGTGCCGCACATTTGTGCGTCGACCTGACAAAGAGTTAATTATGTCGCATAAATTTGCAAAATGCTCTCAGAACTGTAATACTATTATGCATATAATTGTCTGCGGGGTTCACTGAGGGTTTCCTTAATTAAAATGCTATTATGTTGTGGTATGTCATAAAATACAACAACAATTTGAAAATATACAAGAGTGTTTCTTTGTTCATTCTGCAATCCAGTTCCTCGTAGCCATCATAAGTCACTGTCACTTTGAAAGCATCTTCCTCTCATTCACCGAGTACTGTTCAACAAAATGACATCCCACCAGCCTAGAGTTGTCTTGAAAACATAGACCTCGAAAACGCAGACCTTAAAATGTTGTATGTTTAACAATTGAGAAGCTTTGTTCTTTTAAACTCATGGGAGATAGAAAATTTAAAAGAGCTCAAAAACTATCATTGGGACCGGTTCAAGTTTTGAGCTTACCCGAGATTTCCAAGATGGTGGATGCAGACAAGGTATTCATACCCATCAGAAAATTAAGCAATGAAAGTAACGAAAGATGCTGGCAAATGAAAACACGCCCGCAGGAGACAGACATCCACATGATACATCAACCAGAAGTCACACAAGTGACCAGGATGTTAGTTAAAGGAATCTTTAATTTATGTTGTTTTTACAGGACGGTTCTTTGGAACGCCCTTGTCTTTTCTGTACAGGAACACACAACCTCGAGAAGGCCCATTAATTAACCTCAACCAGAATTCTGCCGCAACACATTTTTTTGACGAACATGCATTTGTTAGTAAATGCTGGCAACTGTGATCTTAACGATAATATTTGTAGCTGGATAATTGAACCAATAGAAACTAAATAACCAAATTAAGCAATGACTAAAAAATAGCCTTCTCCTCTTAAACAAACAAATTGGGTTCATGGGTTTTGGAAAATTTGGCAAAGGATCGGAAAGGAACTTTCGATACATAAACATCAACCAGAAGTCGATTTTTGCACTGTTATTCCTGTCTCTTACCAAATGTTTGGATACCTGTTCTTGATATATGAAGATGCCAAAAAGACCACTGATTCTTAAGTAACTCAATTGCATTTAATCAACATTTTCTTAAAAAGTTTAACAAGTGCAAAATAATGTACAAGTATAATGTAAACAAGTATAAACAAACAACAAGGCAATGACCTTCTTTGAAAAGTAGCGTTCAGTATTTTCCCAATGTTTAAAAAAAATTATCAATCATTATTTCTCTTGATTCTACAGAGGGTGGTGATAGTTTTCCTTGAGTGATTGTAAAGGATCAGTGGTTATTATTATTAACTACTATAAAGCAGGGGTACACAGGAATGAGAGTGAAAATTTGAAGCAATAATTGGGAATTGTAATGGGTTGGAAACACTACCAGACAGTTGGACCCTCCCCCCCGCCCCCCACAAAAAAAGAAAAAAAAGAGAGAGCCCCAGGTTGGTAGGGGACTATTTAGTGTCCATCTACTAATTCTTCACTTCAAATTTCAATTTTCCAAATCCATCAAATCTTCAATATTTCATATTTTCCTCAATTTAACCTATCCTTTCAGAAAAAAATATATCTCTTTCCCAAAAATCACCCAAGACTTTACACAAAAGCCACCAAACAATGGTTAATGAAAATAATAAGAAGAGAGATGTAGTGTTGCTTGAAACGTGACCAAGAAATTGGCAGAAAGGCCTTGTTAAGCGACGTCAAAACAGCCTTCATATTTACACCTGCGTTAATTGCGATTTTTATTGTAGCACTAGACTTGATCCTGATCACTTGTGTGACTTCCGGTAGATGTACCGTGTGGTTGTCTCCAGCGAGCATGGGCTTACTGTAGTTTGCGAAACGAAACCAAACGAAACAAAATCAAACGAAATGAAACCAAATCAAACAAAACCAAACCAAACCAAAAGAAACCAGACCCTGAAAACTCAGACCACAAAAACTCAGACCTCGAAAACTCAGACCCCGAAAACTCGGAGTAGATCCCTGGAAATAAATAAAGCAAAAAGATTTAAACTTGTCTCAATCAAAAATGTTTTATGGTCATGCAATGTTCATAGGTGGCAACAACAAGAAAGACCTGAGGTATTTATTTTTCTGGTTATCGCTGTCACATCCAGTGGATACATAACATTAATAATGACTCTGCCTTTCTATTTCTTTGGTTAAAAATTCGCCAGCATATGTCATCAAAGTGTCCGCTGTTATTTTAAACCTTCAGTTAGTTTTTCACTGTTTGATTGACGCAACAGCGATAAACCGGAGAAGATTAATGAAGAGGCTAGTGGACAAAGGGGATAAGTGATGATTTTGGTTGTTTTTGTTTCTTGCTCCAAATTAGCTGAATTTTTGCATGTGGCCTTCATACCAGTTGAAAAACATCAACGTGTGTATTTTTTTGCTGGTTTGCTCTTCGTTTTCGAGATATTATGTATGCAAACAACCCTCACTTTTCCAAGCGGCATCTTTTGGAGATCTATTGTTAAACGAAAAACAAAAGAAACCTTTTGATTCGCTCAAGGATGAAGTCACTATATAACACGATAATTTCTCACTGCTGCTTCGTTAGCTCAAGTGGATAACGCACCAAACGAAATTGATTCGAATTTGTTTTGACGTGACACTCGAAGGGTCGATTCGAGGTCGGTGAAATCTTTTTTTTAATTACTTCGATAACAAATTCAGAGCTTACCTGTTAATAAGCAGAGTTTGCTCGTTATTTCCACCGATATTCGAAGCTCATTCGAGGTTAAGTTTGGTTAAGTCACCTAGCATTCCTCAAAGAACCAAGGAGTGTTTTTGTTCCGAGATCATGGTTTAAGTGTGCCGTTAACTTAGCCATTGAAGAACAAGTGAGCCAGACGGTAGAGTCTAGAAACGCTTCTTCTTCCAAAACAAAGCATCGGTCCTGGACTTATGGCTCATTTGCCAAACTTCAGCGTGCGTCAGTTTTGGAAATTAGAACTGATTTCTAGACTCTTATTATTTTCTTGAAATCAGCCATCCAACAACCTTCGCTCCAAAAATTTCTGGGATATCCCATAATAATCTTTCATACGTAAAGCGCCGTGAGCATTGTGTGCATGACTTATAGCGTGTCTAGTGTGACTCAGACACGGCCGGGGGCTGGCGAGAAAGGCCAGGCAGCAAAGTCCTTGAAATTTGACCTGTACCGAGTGTTTAGGTGAAAAGTTTCGCTAAATTAAACAGATTGAAAGCCATTTTTACGGGCCAAACAGAGGCCAAAGACAAATCGCAGGTGGGTTAAATTGGCAAGCAAGCGTTCCATGACTGTGTATCGTGGATTTCCAAGCAGATGATTACTTTGAGTTGTGTCAGGATTGAGCCCACCGCAAAGAAAAAACTGAAGACAAAGAACGCCTGATCGCAGGTTAGGAAGAAGCAAATTTCGGCTCAAATGTAAGATTTGCTTTGTATTTCAGCGTTCCTTTGCTGATAAATTTTCCGTTTCATATGCTTTCTTTCGGCATGAGCAGCATGTTAGCTTAAGGCTTCCTCTTTCAGTGTTGTCAGAAATAATCATTTCATGGAATGAGCAGTTTTTTACCAAAAAAATACTTTCACGTAGAAAACGTTCAGCCTCTATCTCTAGGCAGTATTCATTGACTTGATTTACGCATCGATTCGTGCACTAGATTTCCTAAGTCGAGATTGTTTTCCTTGGCCTAACACTGCACCAACACTAACGTATCCTGACCTTAACTCTAACCTAATACGAAGCGCTAACCCTAAGCAATAACTTTAACCTTGAAGGCTCGCCCTAACCCAAAAAATAAGCGCTAGCGCTAACCCTAAGCAATAACTTTAACCTTCAACGCTAGCCCTAACCCTAAAAATTAAGCGCTAGCGCTAACCCTAAGCAATAACTTTGAAACCCTAACCTTCTTCCGTAACCCTAACCTTCAACGTTAACCCTAGTTTCGAGTGGTAACCCTAACCCTGACTCTAATAAAACTGGGAACTCTTAACCCAAGGAGTTAAAGTCAGCATTTGAAAAAAAAACTTTAAAGAGAAACAACGCTAATAGTATTGTGTAACAAAGCAGTTCCAAAAGACGCGGACTGTGACATGCAAGTTTTTTAGCATACTTTATTTCTGGAATATGCAATAGAAACGAGCTGTGTTGGCCATGTTCGATTTCAGCGAAAAATCTAGCAGACATTCTTGCACGTGGCCTTTCAACTGAGCTTACATGTTGCGTGAAATGAAATTTTCACGGTTCTCTAAGGGAAATCAAAGTCCTTGGGCGGCGCGATAATGTGAAGTCAAAATTTCGACTGTCTGTAAATGACCTGAAATTAACATTGTCTAAAGCTAGCGCAATGCGTAAAATTAACATTTGCCTGTAATTCTAACAAAATTCTAACGGTTTCTACCTCAAATCAGCATTTCTTCAAGGTTGCATGCTGCAAAGATCAATATTTTGCGGGATTTTAAGTGAAATTACCGTCTTTGCAGTCACGTGATGGCGTACACAAATACAAGTTTTTACATACATAAAAAAAAAATTCCAAAAGAGCAAGAAACAAAAACAACCAAAATTGTCACTTATCTCCTTTTTCCACTAGCTTCTTCAAATATGTTGCCTATGAACATTGTGTGACCATGAAACATTTAAGGTGATAAGAACTGAGACTAGTTAAAATCTTTTTTCAAAAAATTTTGAGGGGTCTGAGGTCTGATCGATGACAAGGTAACAACATAGGTTTTCAATTTCTTTTGTCTGGTTTCGGTTTGGTTTGGTTTGGTTTCATTTGGTTCGGTTTCATTTACTTTGGTTTCATTCGGTTTTGTTTCGTTCGGTTTCGTTTCATTCTGTTAGGTTTGATTTCGTTTCCCAAACTACAGTAAGCCGTGAACGTGTTCATAAGTCAGCATTTCTTCATTACTTTGATGGATTAATTTTCTAATGGGTATGAATACCTTATATTCGTTGATGAAATTCCAACTCATACTTTGCTCAATTTTCTGCAAACGAAAGCTGCACTAACAATCAAAGGAGAAGAGAGAAATCCTGTCAGAAATCCCGCAAATGCGTCTGCCATCTTAGAAATCTCGGGTAAGCTCAATGTAATAATCTTGAACTGGTCCCGATGATAGTTTTGAGCTCTTTTAAATTACTATTTCCCATTGAGTACAAAAGAACGAAGCTTCTCAATTAGTAAACAGACAACATTTCAAAGGTCTGCGTTTTCCAGACACCCATCCCACAGTGCTGCAATGTATGTGTTAAAGTTCTTGAATGCTAAATATAAATGGAATGTATTGTATCATGTGTATATATCAATCATGTGCTCAGCAATGAGATACAAAAGATTGATTTAAAGAAGGAAACATGTGCTTTAAACGAAGGATAGTTGCCTTGCCAAGTAATGAAAAAGAGAAGGAAGGATGCAGTGTTAGTGAAATGAAATAGATCTTTAAATAAAGCGCCGAATGTGGAAATATTTGAGCTAAACACAGACTAAATGATCACAATATGGAGGTGATAGGCTAACTGATAAATGGCTGTGATAATCTTGTGTATGAACTGAGAAAATTGAGCTAAAGCAATAATGACGAGTTTAAAGGAACTAGGCCACGTGAAGTACAACAAAATTGCCGTCCTTTCTACTGTACAACAAACTTTGAAATGACGATACATTCCTGGAATCCAGACACTAGCGACTTAATTCTCAACATATCATGCACCACCCTTAAATGGTATGAAATGACTCCATTAAACTAATTGTTCATTGGTGGCTAGACAGTAATTACACAGGTTGATCTAGTTCAGAATCTACTTCCATATTGTGTGATATTTTGCAGTTTTTACAATCCACACAAAGCCATTTTGCCACTGTAAGTTATGTTTGTATTGGCAGTTTGCTCTCTCCAAGCTGAATAAAAAGAACTGAAAACACACAAAAAAAAAGTTTAAGGGTGCGTAGAAAAGAATGTGGCTTTCACACAGTGCTGTGGTGAATTTTAATGTGACAAGAAATATATTCTTACGCTTAACAGTAACATCAAACACGTGATGAAGTTGCCCAACAGAATTAACCGAGGAGCACTGGTATCGACCACTGTCATCAGGTTCAACGGATGATATTGTAAGTCGACTTCCGCGAGACACAGAAACGGCAAATGGTGAAGGTGCCCCGTGTTTAAACCACTCCACTTCCGGTTCTGGTGTACCCCCGACCAAGCAGAGCAGAGACAAAGAATCGCTTTCGTTAGCAGTTACTTTGTCCAGTGGTTTCTTTAGGAAGAAGGGAGGAACCGCTGATTGAGCGAGAAAAAGAGAGAAAACCAAAATTTTAACAATTAATATCAATGAAATGGGTGGCAATAGTGGACAATGTCTCCCATATTCGGCTGTCGGCCAACTGTCGGCCAACAGGCTACTGACACATTACCGACACATCACCGACAGTCGGCCGACACCCTCCCCCCCCCCCCCCCGGGCAACCGTGAGGCATTTGCTCACATTGTCAGTCCCGGGAGTGGGGCATTAGCAAATTTTATCGCGTCCTGGGGGCTGGGCATTAGCATACCCCGGGGCGACCCCCGGGCATTTGACACATGTGTTTTCGAAAGATGGATGAGTTTTTCAGGAAGGACGAGGCCTTTGTCAAAGACTGGCTTGTCCGTCAGGGACTACAAAAACCTGACGATGTTTTTAAAGGTATGTTTTCTCAATTATAGATATTTCTTCATTACTTGTAAGTATATAAATATAAGCGACAAGGTGAACTATATTTTGTTTATCACAAAACAATCACTGACGTGAACACTGCGTGAACGATTCAAAATTTCGCATTCAAAACTAGCCCAACAATTTTTAAATTCATGAAAGTGCAATTAAAATACTGAAGGTTTGCGAATTTAAATGATACGATCTTCAACACAGATCTTGCGAGCATAAAATGCGATGCATCATCATTTAAAATGTCTTGATTCTTTACAGCGACAAGGTGAAAAACAAAAATATAAAAAAGTTATAGAAATTTTGTTAAAAACAAAATATAAAGAAATAAATATAATCAGAATAAAATAGCACGTACTGTTGTCCTTGAAGTCTTTAATGCTATTACATTAAAATACTGAACAGTTGACCGTTTTATTCACTGGTTAATAAAAAAACTGCAGAAGTCTTGAAAGTCTTGGAGAGCGACGATCCCGGGGGCGGGGCATTTGCCCTCTTCCTTCGTCCCCACCCGGGGCATTTAGACAACTTATGTGTCCCCACCACGGGGAATTTGCCCAATTTTTTAAAAAAATATTAATGCCCGGGGATTAACCCGGGGGGGGGGGGGGGGGGATGGGCACTGCTGGAATTGACTGATGCATAACCGTACCTATCTCCTAGATCCTCTTTGAACTGTAAAATAGGCTTTTTTACTCCATCTCCTGACCACACGTACCAAAATTTAGTAGTAAATTAAGTTCCCACTTCTCATATCTTTGTTTTTATACAAAATAGGCTTCGGATTTAACCATTTTGGGGCAACAAATACGTAAAGCTAAAAGCAATTTTCCAATCGCCCTACAATGCATTGCAAAACTATAGTTAACAGTACTTCATCTTTGTCTGAACTAGAAGACAAAGACTGGCTTGTCCGTCAGGGACTACAAAAACCTGACGATGTTTTTAAAGGTATGTTTTCTCAATTATAGATATTTCTTCATTACTTGTAAGTATATAAATATAAGCGACAAGGTGAACTATATTTTGTTTATCACAAAACAATCACTGACGTGAACACTGCGTGAACGATTCAAAATTTCGCATTCAAAACTAGCCCAACAATTTTTAAATTCATGAAAGTGCAATTAAAATACTGAAGGTTTGCGAATTTAAATGATACGATCTTCAACACAGATCTTGCGAGCATAAAATGCGATGCATCATCATTTAAAATGTCTTGATTCTTTACAGCGACAAGGTGAAAAACAAAAATATAAAAAAGTTATAGAAATTTTGTTAAAAACAAAATATAAAGAAATAAATATAATCAGAATAAAATAGCACGTACTGTTGTCCTTGAAGTCTTTAATGCTATTACATTAAAATACTGAACAGTTGACCGTTTTATTCACTGGTTAATAAAAAAACTGCAGAAGTCTTGAAAGTCTTGGAGAGCGACGATCCCGGGGGCGGGGCATTTGCCCTCTTCCTTCGTCCCCACCCGGGGCATTTAGACAACTTATGTGTCCCCACCACGGGGAATTTGCCCAATTTTTTAAAAAAATATTAATGCCCGGGGATTAACCCGGGGGGGGGGGGGGGATGGGCACTGCTGGAATTGACTGATGCATAACCGTACCTATCTCCTAGATCCTCTTTGAACTGTAAAATAGGCTTTTTTACTCCATCTCCTGACCACACGTACCAAAATTTAGTAGTAAATTAAGTTCCCACTTCTCATATCTTTGTTTTTATACAAAATAGGCTTCGGATTTAACCATTTTGGGGCAACAAATACGTAAAGCTAAAAGCAATTTTCCAATCGCCCTACAATGCATTGCAAAACTATAGTTAACAGTACTTCATCTTTGTCTGAACTAGAAAAACTTTTCAAAATGGCGGATAAATGAATAGGAACCAATTTGGGCAAGTATCACTAGCCAATGCTAAAACTGTGGACAAAAGCCACAATAGTATCAATAATAATGATAATAATAATAATAATAATAATAATAATAATAATAATAATAATAATAATAATAATAATAAACATTTATATCGCGCAAATTCCATGTATCGAAAGTGCTGAGCAGGGTATCGTTATAAAATGACTTTAGAAGCAATAGACAAGTCAATGTCTACGATCATTTTAGTTTGCCCTCACCGACAGGTTACCGACACGTTGCCAACAGGTCACCGGCTGTCGGCCGACTGTTGTGTGACGCAAACTGTCACCCAACTGTTGGCCAACAGTCAGCCGACACTCCGCCGACAGTTGGCCAACTGTCGGCCGACAGTATATTTTGGGAACTATTCTTCACTATTACCAAATGGGTTAAGTCAAGAGAGAATGAAGGGTTTAAAGAGATTTAATAGGCCTTATTCTTAAGTTATCCCTTTTCAGGTATTTTTAGATCAATCCTTATCCAGGTTTCAGAAATCACAAGAAGGTCAAGAAAATGCCAGTCTTGTGACGCGGGTTGTGCTCATGCAGATAGCACAAGCTGCCTCTGCTGGTGTGGATGTTTTCGTGTTTTAAAAATATTTTCATTCTCCATGAAAACATTCACCCAATGAGTGCGGGAACATTACATGTGGAAGAGCTGGGAACCATGTTTAAAAATCGGATCACCTTGGGAATAAGGCCTATATGGATTGGGAGATTAATTAACTCTCTTAACCTTCATCAACTTCTCTTGATTAAGTAAAGCTTTAAAAAATTGAAAAAAGGTCAGTTTAAGATTGAGTGAAGAAAGTATGATTTCTGAAGTCAAACAAAATAACATCAAGATGGGATTGATATAAGAGGATCTCAAAATTATATTTGTGACGCAAAAGTTAAGTTGAGGAACATGATGAGAGAAAAAGAATCTAAGTGAATTTAAAAAGTTGTAACTGTGCCTGAAACCTAAAGAGATTAAGAGCATATTCATAAAAAACGTAAGGCAACCATGTCAATAATATTAAAAAATTGCTGGTACAACTTATTTAGGATTAATGTATTCCATAACATTGCACCACTTATTTACCAAATAATCCACTACATAACCCATTCTCGTCCCCAGAGCCCACGATCCTTCTGGCCTGCAGCAGGAATCGAGAGCTCTGGGAGCAACCATTTCAGGCATGCACCGTAGATGCAGACTGCGTGAGACTGGATGGGCAGAATTCGGTTATTTCCATTGTTATTTCAAAATGGTTGCTCCCAGAGCTCTCGTTTTCCAACCGCTGGTCAAGGGGAACAAGGCTTTGGGAACGAGATTGTACATAACTTTAACCTGTTACAGTTAAATTTTTATTCCCAAATCCCTCCTTCTCCTTGGACTTACTTTGTTTGTTATACACTCAAACCCAAGTCTTACAGACCTACATATTTGAATATAATAATATATAAAATTTCAACCACATCATTTATTAACGGTGAAGAATTGCAAATAATAGACACATCTTCTATACTTGGATATTTAGTTTAGAAATTACCTTTCAAGATGTTTCGTTTATTCAGAAAAGTTTTAAGTTGGTCGAGCCAAAATTCCCGGGGTATCCAATCGATGGAATCGAAAGTCGATGACAATCGATTCCAATCGATATCAGTTAATCGATTGGTATTGATAATCGATGACCAATCAATGGCGAACATTTGTGTGGTTATCGATTGGTATCGATTTAATATCAATACCAATCAATAGATAAATTGGTATCGATTGGTTGTAGATTGACAGAAACGGAATTGATGCATAAAAAACACAACTTTGTACACAGTAACTGTAAATACATTTCATTGTAATGTCAACAGGGAAACAATACTCTCCTCACAACTTTAAATGCAAATTCTAGCATGAATTTGATAAACGAAGTCTAAAAAGAACGCTTGTCTGCCGAGATATTAATGATGTTTACTTGATCTAGTAATTATGAGTTGTCAGGAAACTGGTGTTGGTGTCCAGAAATTTGTCAAAAGAATTCTGATTCATAGGTGTTCTTAAACGATATATAATTATATCATTTGAAAGTGGATTGCCTCTATGAACCACCTGTTGTCAATTGATAAATACAATGTTTTTTCTGATAACTAACTTATTTTATACAAATGAAGGTCCCATACAAGGGTCATACAGGGTTCTTGCTAAATTTTTTCATAGAAGGTAAAAAACCAGACATGGCAGGTAACTTAATTTGTTACTTGCTCTTCACGCCAGGGGTGTGGGGGCCGCGTGGGGGTCCAGGGGGCGAAGCCCCCGGGAGCTACTGGGTTTTCCGTGATTCAAAGTGTCTTTTAACATGACTCGTGGCACCCTTTTTCATGAACCAACAAATTGTTGTTATAGTCAAAGTGATCATTTTTATTTATTGACTGTGGCACTTTAGTATTAAGCAACGTTTATTCATTTTTTCTTTCAAGATTATGTTACTTGTCTTCAACAAACTTAATACTAAAAACTACTTTGAAATACTAAGCTTTGACTGCAACAGGGGAAATACAAGTGCTCAAAACTCAGGATTCAGAAGACAATGCACGGGCAAGCGTTTTTAAGTGTTAACTTGACATTCGTTTCGATCACTGTTGCGTGTCAGCGGCTGTTAAATTAATTTAATACTCAGCAAAATAAAGTAGGTTATACGGTACTATTTTATTGATTTTTACCCACCACCGCTTTTCTGACGCTTTGGTTGAAAACCAAATTCTAACAGACCTTTCTGTCGTTTTCCACGTGTGGACACCATTTTGTAAACGTTTCTCAATGGATTATGGGGGGTTTCCCCTGGCCGCGAGAGGAATGGAAAGGAAACATGGCGGACGTCGTTTCGAGGGGTGGAAAAACAAGTTGGATTGCTTCAACAAATGATGTATTTTCAAAGCGGTAACATCTGCTAAATATCTTCACAGCATTGGTTCGAAGGGAAAGCAATTTTTTCCCATAAACGAAATGGGATTTCACCTTTGAACAGACGAACCTTCGTTGGATAATTTCGGTAAATATTTCAGTGAAACAGCCGGTAACATTTACTTGAACAGCCGGTAAAAATCACTGGTTACCGCCTCTTAACAAGAACCCTGGTCATACAAGCCCGTCCTAAACATGTCACCTGCATTCTGCATTTTTTTTTTTACTCTTTTGGGTCAACACTTTTTCAACTTACCTGTAACTTTCAAAACCACCCATCTCCCATGCATTAAGATCGTGCTTTCTGCGCCGGTCTGCATCGTTCTACAACGATAAATTCCCGAATCGCTCTCTTTGGCTCCTGAGAGTAAGATCGTGGAGCTGTTTATCATGTGCAAACGGCGAGAGTAGCGTGAGTCAATGTGTGGTTTGAAGTTCATGAACTTGATAAAAATTGGGCTTTTTGAGTCATTCTTTCGCCACTCCAAAAGATCTAAAGGTTGGTTTGGGTCCACAGCGTCACAAGGGAGCACTGCATCTGAACCAAGCTTTACGGCGATTTCTAGTGGAGGACTTTTTCCTCCGCCTGGGTCTGTGTTCGACAAACTTCCTTGCGCTAAGCCCAGAGTAAGAATGAAAATGAGATAGGTTAACCTTGAACATTTAATTTAGTCTCTGAGTTTTATTAGTTTTAAACGCGACATTTCACGGCATATTCTCAACATTTGTTCTTGTCTTGATAAAAAATTAATCACTTTGATCTCTGCTTAAACTAATTGTGAAAAGCTTCCGGCACCTACGCGTTGAAATACAAAAGTCTAGGTTGGTTGGTTGCAGCAAAGTCTAGTGGCCCAAGATCAAAATGTGATGCTTTATAACACAGCAGGATTAAATGAAACAAAATGCTCAGATTATTTACCAGCACTCTCATGACTCACATGCCTTAGAAAACATATCGAAAGACACCTCATGCTGGTTTGCCACTGATATGTTGCATTGCGACAGATCTTGTTTAGATCACGAGCACAATAATATCCATCTAACCTAAAGCGTCTTCTCGAGAAATCTTACATCAAATTAAGTGCTCCATGGATAAATGACAATTTTTGCTGAATTTTGCTGGGACCACGATTACACTCACTGCATAAAAATACAATGCGCACTACTGATCTGCCCCAGAATGAACAGATCTGATCGAAGTTTAGTGGATCGTTCATTCGATTGCGGTACAATATTATGGTAAAATCAGTAGTTTGTTGTTTTTAGGGATTGTTTTAACAGCATCATTGACAATATGAAAGGGTCGCTGATTTTAAGCCGAGATATTTTCAGTGAAGTTTCGGCAAAAGCATGATAACTAAAGGAAGGTTTACAAACTTACCTCGTTGAAATGAAGAGAAAAAGCAACCAATCCACAGGAAACACCAAAACATGATGCTATCGAACCTAAAAATGAAAAGGACATAGAAATCAAAGATTTTGAAACATGACGATTCTCATAAAATTTTGTCCTCTGGTCCTCGATTCCTTGAAGAATACTTTCTGAACCTTTTACAGTCATGTTTGTGAAATAACACTGTAGACAAAGCAGTCCCTAATCGGGCATACACAACTGAAATGGACATCTATAACTCACTAATTAAAAATGGAAATGACCTTAAGATAACAACTGACGAACACCAGGGTCACGCGACATCCAATCAAATTGCAAGATGATGTTCCAGTTGAAAAGTAAATTGATAGTTTGACACACGAAACAAAATCAAACAAGAGGCTATAGGTTAGCTTATACTCATGCACAAGTTAGACATGTAGAAAATAGGTAGGCAATGTGTACATGCATAGTGGGAGATGAAATTGAAAATCATTGTTATTATGTGACAACTTGCAATGACAAAGGAGAATCGAAAAAGTGTATCATAGAACTAAGACACAACAACAATAAGAACTAACAAAATAGTGAATCATGAACAAGACCGGTGAGAGTGAAACTGGAGAGCGAATAATCTCTTTCGAGAGAGCTGAAACGAATCATGATAAAGTGGCTTTGCCAAAACAACAGTCCAATGAGACGTCAATTTACATTGTACATAATTTGCATAAACTTTCAAGTTGTGTTTTTTGTGGACAACTTCCGAGAATATGTGACCCTTGTGGCAAGTCTACTCCAGTGGGGCGCTTTCCATTCGACCAAATATTCCGGTTCAATGAAATTCCGGGTATATTCCATGCGACGAATGGAACAGTATTTTCCGGTTACTTGGACTAACCCGTCTCAGCTCAATGGTCATCAGGTTTCAAGTTTGGCGCGAAAATACGAAATCGAAAGGATGACTCTTTTACCTTTGTTTTCTTGCTTTCAGGTTGCTCGATCGACGACGCTGAAGTTGAAATAAACGATGTATTAGGTGAGGGTGACAATATAACATTTATCGTAAAAATTTAAAACGAGTCCGCGACTACATTTTGGGTACGATACCTTTTTATTTTCCTGACGAGTCCAAGAGTCGATTTCGAATGACGAGCGAGCGAGCAGTTTATATGCTCACATTTCACGTAGCTCACAGGTATTTTCGCGGTACTCACTACAGCTTGTTGAGGCATATCCACTGCAATGATGTTCATACTAAAGATATTTCAGTCGTTTGTCAGATAGAGCACTAATATTATGTTTAGAAGCTTGAGTATCAGCCATGTTGAATTCGATTTCCAGGCTCGGAGAAACTAGCCCCGAGCAGGAATGGTCGAGTGGGACGGAATTTTCTGGTTATTCCGATTTTCCGGTAAAGAGGGTGCTAGTCTGCTTGCAGCCTTCTTGCAGCCGGTTTTTTCTCAGAGCGGTATGGTATTTTTTCTCAGAGCGGTATGGCTGTTTGGCCGAGTAGGAAGAAGGCGAGACGAGAAAAGTTTTTCTTCTCGTGGGTGCCGCGCCTGTGTCTCGTCCCATTCTCCTTTAGTCTCCTCATAATCCCCGCTGAAATTTCGAGAGAAAAACCGACTGCCAGCAGTTTAAGAGGGTGCACTCAAAACGTATTCCTAAATTTTCGAAAACTTTTCCCGGAATTTTTACCGTTCCATTCAGTTTCGGACCGGAAATCTCGGAATTTTTGGTCGAATCATGGAAAGCGCCCTGAGTGCAGCATGACAGATCGTGTATTGACCCATGATGCAGTTCGGCGCGTGTCCAGAGGAGGTTGGATTCAGTTTTTCTCAAGGTATTCTATTCGCAAAGTTCTCAAAGATCATCAGGAGATGGCGGGCCTGCACCGCTTGTGTGGATCCCCACTCTCGTATATACTGTCTATTTGTGTGTAAAACAACTTAATAAAAATATAACTATGTTTTTTTATTAAATGTCAAAAACTTACCTCTGGCTCCACAATATCGAAAAAGACGTCTACAAATTACATGTAATACAATTTCTATGAGAAACATTCACAACCACTTAGAGTTGAAAAACCAGCGCGACATAACAACAAGCGATGGTTCGGGGGCAACGTTTATGTCTTGAGGGGCTTGAAACATGGGATAGATGGTTGACTGCTGGCAACACGCACAATATTTTTGTCATGCAAAATAAATTGATACTTTATGGTTATATACATTTTAAGACTATATTGCTTTTTTTGAAATCTTTCTACCATTTTTCCAACACAACAAATTAATTTTTGCAGCTACTGGAGAATATTTCAAATAATCCCCTACCCCCCCTCCCACCCTAAAGAGCGCATACTAGATGTATGCAAGCATAATAATTAATGCAACAGCCTATCAAAACACCGATAAGGCGTCACGTGCATGAGCTGATAAAACATGAATGTTTGCGACCAATCAGAGCCCGTGCTGGGTCCTATCTATATTTTATAGTATTCTTAATATAAAGAATACTGTTAAGACATAGCTTGTTTTTCTTGTATGCTAATGTCTTCTCCTCACAATTTTAACCTTTGTTCGGTCTCCCAAGACATACGCTTTTTCTGGAATGTTTTTGAAGCCGTTCAAAAATCTCGCAGCACGTGTTTTATCGGGTCTAAAAATACGCCTCGTGTTTTTATACTCCGATAAAACACTGCTGCTCGATTTTTAAACATTACATAATAGGGATATTCATCAGACATTGAGAAACGAAGAAAATGAAATATGAAAAACAGGAATTCAGCTTACCTCGGTAACTAAACTGTGTGAATATCTTGACATTCACAACCCTGTTGAGATAAAAAAAAAAAGATAGACAAGGGGGTTTAGCGTAAACGGCTATGCATCGACTAAACTAAGATCAATATTTCAAAAATATTTTGGCTAAAACACGCCCGTGAATGATTTTGTTTTCAGTTTTACTTACCAGCCAAGCAAGAAGCTGTGAAAATTCAAAGCCTGAAGCAAAGGCAGCACGACGCATGAAGCGAAAAAATAATCGAAACGTGTTTGATAAAAAGTGAACCCGACGTATATATAAAGCCCTGGCCAAACGGACCGGGAAGTAGGCGAAAGTGGACGAAGGCTGAACTTGCGTAGAGACTTGCGGTTGCCAAACGGACTCGCAAGTACGCAAGTCGCAAAAAAAAAAAAATTAAGGCAAACTATCCTCTATTTCATTGGGTACCGGTAATGTATTGCGCGTTTTTAGTGTCAAAATTCAAAACCTCATTTCAGACATGCCATTTTTCTATTCAAATATTCAATCCTGTAATTAAAGCCTGGAGCTCTTCAATTCAAATATGATATCCTTCTCAGTTCCGATTTCTAATTCGTAAATCAAACTTCTTGTTCACACCTGACAATTCAGATACGCTAGACCCAAGTTTTCAACTTGCATCTACTTGCAACGCCGTTTGGCCAAGGCTTAAGGCATTAATTCAGGAGCGGATAATATGGAAAAAGACTCACAGCGTGACGTGAATTTGTATTTCTTGAGACAAAGCTCATTATCATGCCGAATAGAATCATTGAGTGAAAATATGAGAATATTGGGTGGATTTCAAGAGTCAGTATTTAAGGACCGGCTTTAAGCAAACTCATCAAAATCCACTTAAATGTACGATCAAGAAAGCGCTATGTATTTACCGTCATGCAAAATCAGTAAATGTTGAAATACATAGTTCAAAATGATTTGCTCTAAAACCAGCTTATGAATTTTTCATTGATGACTAAACTATTTTTGTCTCAACTTTGTCTGTAACATTGTCTGTAACATTTGTCTGTAACACTGTCTTAAAAAAATGTCCTGTTTGTACACTACACCACCACTTTGTGGCGTGTTTTTGACCTACGTTTGATGACGGCTGTTCAACAGAATAAATGAAAAATCCATTAGAGCTTCATTTAGCTTAATTTCGTTAGTTTATCGGGTCACTTATTTAGGGTAGATACTAGTAACTTCAGAACTGATTTATTAGACAGATTGAAAAAAAGGCATCAACCCCCGCCCCACCCCACCCCCCCCCCCAAAAAAAAACCTGTTTGAAGGGGAACGAAAGACAAAAGTTGTTGCTAAAATGACGCTTTTGGTTGAGCTGAGACCTCTATCAGTCTAGCGAAACAAATCAAAATCACTGTCAATGCTGGAGAATCGAACCAATATTTTTGAAAATAGTTAGATTCGGTGTTTAATTTTGTTTTCTCAGTATTTCGATGGAGCTAAAATTGTTATAAATCATGTCTCTAAAGAGAAACATGCTCCTGGTTTCGGATCAATATCAGTGTCTGGGCGACTGGGCACCTACCCCTCCCCTAATCCAACATGTTATAATAAGTTAATAAGTTAGTGTTACTGTTGGGTTAGGGGAGGGGTAGGTGCGCAGTTGCCCAGATACTGATACTGATCCCATGTTTCAAAGGTAGCTAAGTGGTGTTTCAAGATGTTAATGATCCGATCTGGGTGAAGAGAGCTAGACTAAAGATTAATTTTTTACCAGGAGCCCTTCTGAAATAATATGAGTCTAACTTTTCATACTTACTGAGATTTTGGATAGAATCGATCGCATGACTGAAAAACTCATACGGAAATTTCTTCATCCAATCACAATCCGCAGAGAAACGGCGACTTTCTCAAAGGTGGGAATAGCGTTTAGTCCAATCAGAAATCAGCTGTCAAAATGAATCCGTCAGTTTGCAACGCGTTCAAGTTGTTGTTGGAACCTCTTCAATTTGATTCATAGGAGTTTGTAAAGTTTCCACAAAAATCGTAGATATCCCCGATCGTCTGGGATGAACGGGGACAAATCTGGAGAATCGGGAGCGTATCTATTTTCCCGACACGTCCCAGATTTCTGCGATGGTCGGGAATCATTCTCAATTTTGTACGTGACCTTCGGGGACGTCGGCGTCCGACGGCGATGGATTTCGCTCATTACCAATCCCCTAACTCCAGTCCCCCTATCACAAATAACCGGGAAAATCTCCGACAGACGAATATCCGATACATCGGCAAAATCTGGGATGGTCGGCAAAAAGTAAAATCCCCGTTCCTCTGGGATTTTCCCGACATACGAAAACCAGGCTTTTTTAATAGATCTCCTGTCATTATTTTTCCCTCTCAATACGGCAATACCTTACGGTACCTCGAATGATGAATACCCTAACTGATAGGTACCAAGAGCGCTTTGTTGACCCCTGAAAGGCTCGACGAGTATCCCCTGCCAAATTGGTCCATTTTTTGGACACATCCTGACAAATACGTCATGTTATTCCCCTTTATTAATGTGGAGCAGGAAACCGACTTTGGGTCAGTTCGACTTTAACGTCCAACTGGCTTTCTCAGGGGCTAGGGCAAAGAGAGCCCTGTTCCAAAGTGCACTGTCTTTCAGAAGTAGCCTGCAAGCTTAAGACTACTCTGTGGCGCACTTTCTCTGACTTACGTCTAGTAAGACAACGTCAATAATGCAGCATTGTACATAATAACCCGCGATACCTTGAGTAAAAGGAAGAGATTGAAACCCCCCCTCGCCCGCCCCTACCTTATTCTCCTTAATTTTCGCAAATTCGCGATTTTAAAAAATTCGCGAACTTTAAGACCAGCGAAAAATAACGACCGCGAACTTTGATCTCGCGAAATTAAACGGACATAGAAAAATCATGTATTTGTGTTTTCAAGGTTGCTAAACAAATTTTAACACAAGTTGTTAGTACAAGGAGCTATTATCTATCCAGTTTAGATGTTAACCAGTGTAAAGATTCGCCCTAAGTTCTTCTTCGGCATCCGAGTAATCATCTTCGCACAGTTTCTCCAAAACATTCTTTGTACAGTCGTCAAATTGGCCATCCTGTCCCGGCTCCTTGTAGTGTATAGTTTCGAGTGTCTTGTATCTTTCGATTATTGCCCTGTTCCTTGGTGTATCTAACTCTCGATACTCGATAATGATTCGGAAGAACAAGAAGATTTTTTTATCACTGTAAGACTGACTTTTAGAGGAATACAGCTGCCGCCAAGGGACAGCATATTGGTTTTGCTTAAATTGCTGATTAACGTACGATTTTGTAAAAAAGAAAAAAAAACCTTAATCGTCAATTTCGCGCAATTAAATTCCCTGCAAACACATTTTTTCTCCACGATCGCGAAATTAAAGACTCGCGAAATGTGCCGAGAAAATTTTCGCGAAATTTAAGTCCCGCGAAAATAAAGGAGAATAAGGTAATACAGTCACTAGAAACAAGGTTTTTTAATACTGTACATTCGAAGTGACAGATAAAGTGTCTGCGTTAACGGTGAGGCACAACTAGCCAGCGAGCAGGCTCACCTTTGAGTCACGCGCGCGAGCGACGAAAAGCAAAGCGATCTGGCGGGAAGGAGTCTGGTGAAGAGGCCATAAGAAAGAAAATATAAAGTAAACTAAATTCGGGATGTTACCTTGAGGAGACTCCAAATCCTCAAAAAGGACATAAAGTAAGGGAGGAATATGTTCTGTAACAGTAAGCTGTGAGTGTTTGCATAACATGCAGATGGAGCCTGAAGAAAGCCCA
>JAHPZR010002832.1:117500-138009 GCA_019787425.1 Platygyra sinensis
TTCGCGGTCTTTGTCATTCTCTTTGATCACCTGAAATGATAGGAACAAGTCAGCCATGTGACTGCAAATGACTTGCATCTCCAATCAACAAGTGAAGATGGCTATTAATGATAACTATGAAGATAAGTATTTGTTTTGCAGTTAACTAAATTCACAATGTGCAGTTACAGAAAATACTCCCCCTATAAGGAATTGAAATTTAAGTGGAGTGGGGTGGGGGTCTCAGACAAAATCCTTTCTCTCACTCTGATACCCTGGTCTTGATTTTTCACTGCATGAGAGAGCTGCGAGAGAGCTGCGAAGCGGCGAGAAAGAAAGACCTCTGGTCACCTTGGACCTGAATCTCCCTTTCGTGCAGATGCCAGCTGTCGAATGAGTAAATTTGGTAATTCAAAAGGGGACCAATGGAAGCAATCACATGCTTATCAGTTGCTAATGTTTCCACTCAGGTGGTGAAGAGTGGCATCTTTTGACCTACTTGGCCGGTGTCAATGTGCGTATTTGCGAGAATGTTCTCATCGGCAACGATCGCGAAGGTTCTGCTTGTTACACATATATTACGAAGCAAGTATCTCCACTTTTTGTTTTGTAAGAAAGCCTTGGGACTTCTGAATAGAAAGGTATAAGCTTCTTTGAGCAAATGATGCTCGTCGATGTCTCCCTTGAAATGCTGTGGTTTTGCAGTTCGTGAATATGAGAGTCCACCAGAAAGTTTAGAGTACACATAACCAAAATTATGACTCGGTGAGGGTATGAACAGCCTTTCAAGCGCTATTTCAGGCATTCTATCTCTAGTTATAGAGTGTCCCATTACTGACACATAACCACAGTTTTGGCCAACACTTAAATGACACTCAAGGGATCTTCTTTACAGATCTGTAGCTACTCACTTTCTTTAGCCCATCTAATGCTGTCGGTTCCTCTCCTGTTGGCAGCCACAGTTTAATGTCATGATCAAGACCACTGGTGGCCAGAATAGGTGCATTGGGGTGTGGTTCTAAACAGTTCACCTGTGACAACAAGGGACACGATCATTTACTGGACGTAATATACTGAACAGATTCAAGTTTAATTTTCACTAAAAAGACAAAAGCTTATAAAGGACAAGAGATCGATGCGAGTAAAGAGATGAAATAACTACAAAAGCAATATAAGAAACGGAAAACATGCATGGAAGTTTGGAAGAACAAGAAATGCTGCAGGAACATGAGCTGACGCATTTTTGAGTGCTCCCAAACTTCCATGAGTGTCTCTCTTTAATAATTACATTATGAGCTGGAGATTTCTATGAGGTGATAGCTGATGAGGCAGATGGCCGAATCAACCAATCACTTCATAGAAATCTCCAGCTCATAATCTAACTGTTTAATAGCAACACAATTTTAAACCAATCAACTGGTGAACAGTTTCTTTGGGCTGTTTTCCAAAGCAGTGTATCGTGTATTGCTCGAAGCCACAGAATGTACGAGTTTAGACACTTACCACGCCAGTTTCATCCCCTTCAAGAAACTGTACCACCTCTTGAGTTTGTTTGTCCCACAAGAACACATGTCCACAGTCACTTCCGCTCACCACAAACTCGCTTTGTGGACCATAAAAGTTCACGCCTTTAACTAGGAAACAGAGACAGAAACCAGGTCAATTTCTTTACGATGTCCTTTGATTCAAGTATGTATCAATCTAGCTCTTCCAAAGTCCTTTCTTACATACAAAGTACAAAGTAGATCTTTCACATGGAAAAATTGTACCTTGAATAATTATTCAAGTACTTGTATTTGAATCTCCTTATATTTATAATAAATTTTCTTGCAGACAGCTAAGTGTTTTGGAGTGTTTCTTGTACTTTTAACACACTTTCTTTCCAAAACTATTTTTTCCAGAGCTGGTATGGGAGGTGAACATAATACTCATGGAAATTCTGGAATGGTGGGAGAGGGGTTTGTTCAAAAATTGGAAATTGCAGGGAGGAGAGGGTGCTTGCATAAAATTCCCTCGGTGGTGGGGGTAAGGATAGTTTCTGGAACTACACATTGCACGAAACCTTGCAATGTCTCTACATTTTTAAACTGTTTAATTGTTGGAAAAAAGACAAAATAACATAATATGCAAGCAAGTAAATCCATGACTCGGGGAGATTTATTGTCATAAACAAATGATGGGAGAAACATTTCTTACAGGTTGGCATGTTTTGTGTTCTCAATCACTCTATTATTGACAACTTACAAAAGACACCAACAAAAACAGTATTCTCTACGAAAAAAGAAGGGAAACAGTACACTAGGAAGAGTCAATCAAAAGACAGTAGCAAGTGGATTATACTTCATTATCCCTGCAACAGAAAATAACTGGCAATGCTACCCAGATAGTCTTCTCTTCTGTGTTGTTAATATTATTATCTTTCTAGCAAGAGATTTATTGATTATTTCCTCTGTAGATGGGAAGCAATGATCTTCTTGCCAACATCACTTGTCTAGTTTACTCATACGATGGTACAGGTATGCTCAACCTCTATTGCAAAATATATTTTCTTTGGAATGTTTCTTACGAAAACTTGACACATTAGATTATAATACACATTAGATTATAATATCATCCACTAAATATTAATTTGCACTGTTGCAGAGCTGCTTGTTAGCTACAATGATGAGAACATCTATCTGTTTGATTCTTACTCAAGGTATGTGATCATCTAGGAAAGAGAGATTTTTAAGACCAGTGGAGTATTTTATGTATTGAGTTTATTTACTGAGTTTTTGCACTTGTCGTGATTTCAATAATGATCTTAAAAAAAATCTAAAGCTTGCAATTTGTTATGTCCTTAGTTCTCAAGCAGAATACATTAAAACTTACAAAGGCCACAGAAACAATGCCACAGGTATAAGATCAGTCTGTTAATTAAAACAAATTAACTTTTCCTGGACCGTTAACCTTGTGTTATGGTAGAGATGTACTCGTAAAGAAATTGACCTGGTTCTGTCTCTGTTTTCCTAGTTAAAGGCGTGAACTTTTATGGTCCACAAAGCGAGTTTGTGGTGAGCGGAAGTGACTGTGGACATGTGTTCTTGTGGGACAAACAAACTCAAGAGGTGGTACAGTTTCTTGAAGGGGATGAAACTGGCGTGGTAAGTGTCTAAACTCGTACATTCTGTGGCTTCGAGCAATACACGATACACTGCTTTGGAAAACAGCCCAAAGAAACTGTTCACCAGTTGATTGGTTTAAAATTGTGTTGCTATTAAACAGTTAGATTATGAGCTGGAGATTTGTATGAAGTGATTGGTTGATTCGGCCATCTGCCTCATCAGCTATCACCTCCTAGAAATCTCCAGCTCATAATGTAATTATTAAAGAGAAACACTCATGGAAGTTTGGGAGCACTCAAAAATGCTGTCAACTCATGTTCCTGCAGCATTTCTTGTTCTCCCAAACTTCCATGCATGTTTTCTGTTTCTTATATTGCCTTTGTAGTTTTTTTAATCTCTTCACTCACATCGATCTCTTGTCCTTTATAAGCTTCTGTCTTTTTGGTGAAAATTAAGCTTGAATCTGTTCAGTATATGACGTCCAGTAAATGATCGTGTCCCTTGTTGTCACAGGTGAACTGTTTAGAACCACACCCCAATGCACCTATTCTGGCCACCAGTGGTCTTGATCATGACATTAAACTGTGGCTGCCAACAGGAGAGGAACCAACAGCATTAGAAGGGCTAAAGAAAGTGAGTAGCTACAGATCTGTAAAGAAGATCCCTGAGTGTCATTTAAGTGTTGGCCAAAACTGTGGTTATGTGTCAGTAATGGGACACCCTATAACTAGAGATAGAATGCCTGAAATAGCGCTTGAAAGGCTATTCATACCCTCACCGAGTCATAATTTTGGTTATGTGTACTCTGAACTTTCTGGTGGACTCTCATATTCACGAACTGCAAAACCACAGCATTTCAAGGAAGACATCGACGAGCATCATTTGCTCAAAGAAGCTTATACCTTTCTATTCAGAAGTCCCAAGGCTTTCTTACAAAACAAAAAGTGGAGATACTTGCTTCGTAATATATGTGTAACAAGCAGAACCTTCGCGATCGTTGCCGATGAGAACATTCTCGCAAATACGCACATTGACACCGGCCAAGTAGGTCAAAAGATGCCACTCTTCACCACCTGAGTGGAAACATTAGTGACTGATAAGCATGTGATTGTTTCCATTGGTCCTCTTTTGAATTACCAAATTTACTCATTCGACAGCTGGCATCTGCATGAAAGGGAGATTCAGGTCCAAGGTGACCAGAGGTCTTTCTTTCTCGCCGCTTCGCGGCTCTCTCGCAGCTCTCTCATGCAGTGAAAAATCAAGAAAAACCTCTAGGACCAGGGTATCAGAGAAAGGATTTTGTCTGAGACCCCCACCCCACTCCACTTAAATTTCAATTCCTTATAGGGGGAGTATTTTCTGTAACTGCACATTGTGAATTTAGTTAACTGCAAAACAAATACTTATCTTCATAGTTATCATTAATAGCCATCTTCACTTGTTGACTGGAGATGCAAGTCATTTGCAGTCACATGGCTGACTTGTTCCTATCGTTTCAGGTGATCAAAGAGAATGACAAAGACCGCGAAGAAGACAGGCTTCGTCCTCATGATCCAATCAGTGAGCATCTCTTGTGGCTCATGATGCATCACATCAGGAGGAGTCAGGTATTTCTCTCCTTACAAGTAAATGATCTACTGATTTTGTTTTCAGTTTAAACTTCAAACTAATGTATAAAGCATTCAATTTTTCAACCAATTGTCGGTCATTGTCAAAACATTTTATGATCAACAATTATGAAAACAAATATTGTTGTGAATGAATAAAGATTTCTTTGTATGACTTTTTACTCTGTAGAGTCGAAGTGAAAATGGAGACCAAGAAAGTGATAGCGATGCTCCCAGCGACGATGACGATGATGACGAAGATGGTGAACTGGGGAGCAGAGTACAGTGTAGCCCATCATAAATAATTGACTCCTTTTTGTAGATACATCTGTACCTTGTAAGATATTAACCTTGGCATTCATAACCGTGTAAGTAGGACTGTACATGTAAACAGTTGTTCAAATGTATTGGAAAGTTAAGTAGAACGTAACTGTTAAAATAGAAAACACATTGTGACACGTGGCATTACATTTTGTGACAACTTACAAGTTTCGTTATGGTTCCACTCTTTGCAGCTATTTATGCAAGTTCTTTGGGTTTTAGATTTCATGTTGTTTGAGGTAAGCAATCAATCAGGGTAACGTACTGAAGTTATTTTCCACCTGTTACAGAATTAGCTAAAGCATGTGCAAAATTTGCACGGCTTCAGCTGGATTGGAAGTGATTTACTTGTCTTTTCCTACTGTTGTCACAGTTTGGAACATGTGCTACTCTTTGCATGATCCTCGATCCCAGGTTTTCTTGACAAGGAAAGCAAAGAAGAGAGAGCCTGGGATCAAGGTTGCGAAAAACGCCAGCACTCAAGTACCAATAGTTGACAAGCCATGATCCAGCCACCAGGATCAACCTGCATTCTCAGTCTGGTATAAATGTATAAATGTGTGAGTGGTACGCACATTTGTTCCCCCCCCCCCCCCAATCGTTTTAGCTTGTGAGCAAGCTCTCCAGGGGTGCAGAGTGAGTGCCTTTCTGGCATATCAACAAAACAAAATTACGTCTTGGTTCTCCTTTACATCTTAGTCTTCAAAATCCTTCTCTGGATCCACAGTTCGGTTGATTTTGGGTTAATTAACAGGTATTTTTAGAGGGAAGTAAAATCCAATTGTAGTCCCCAATTATACTGTGAATTGTGCTTTGGTTTAGTGATACTAAACAGACAATATGGCCTTTGTAGGATCTGGTCTCATGGTACGGAATAAATTTTGCTTAGACCCAAATAACGCAGTCGGACTTCCAAAACAAAGGAACTCGTGCCAGTCCAGCCCAACTTTGCAAGCCCCACCACGTTATTTGTGTCCCAGCATAATTTATAACGTGCCATGTGACCGGATCCTGCAAAGGGTCTATTATGCTGTAGTGAATATTTCCATACAGCTTTATTATGCGATGTTTGTATTCTTGGTATTGGACTGGGACTAGCTTGGAGTGGAGGCTCATGTAGTGGAATACCAAAAAGAGATTGGACTGGGACTAGCTTGGAACAGAGGGTCATGCAGTGGAATATCAAAAAGAGACGCATCCATTTGTATTTGAAAAGATTCCTTGCATTAGCCTCTCTTGCAAGCTAGTTTCCAGTCCAATACCAAGAATATAACGAAACTAAGGTGAAGAAACTTGAAACTTTGTACAGAATAACAGAAATCTCTTTTGTATATTGTAGTGTACGTAAACATGCTGATTAGTATCAGAATGAAGAGATTATGAAAGAAACGTTGTAGAACAAATTATGTGCTAAGCACTGGAAAAAAAACTATAAAAAATAAAAAATAGACATTAAAATTTCCACCTTTGAAATATTTCTTGTAGCCAATGGCATTCTTGAAACAAACTTGGGAGTCATGGGCTTTCTTCAGGCTCCATCTGCATGTTATGCAAACACTCACAGCTTACTGTTACAGAACATATTCCTCCCTTACTTTATGTCCTTTTTGAGGATTTGGAGTCTCCTCAAGGTAACATCCCGAATTTAGTTTTCTTTATATTTTCTTTCTTATGGCCTCTTCACCAGACTCCTTCCCGCCAGATCGCTTTGCTTTTCGTCGCTCGCGCGCGTGACTCAAAGGTGAGCCTGCTCGCTGGCTAGTTGTGCCTCACCGTTAACGCAGACACTTTATCTGTCACTTCGAATGTACAGTATTAAAAAACCTTGTTTCTAGTGACTGTATTACCTTATTCTCCTTTATTTTCGCGGGACTTCAATTTCGCGAAAATTTTCTCGGCACATTTCGCGAGTCTTTAATTTCGCGATCGTGGAGAAAAAATGTGTTTGCAGGGAATTTAATTGCGCGAAATTGACGATTAAGGTTTTTTTTTCTTTTTTACAAAAATCGTACGTTAATCAGCAATTTAAGCAAAACCAATATGCTGTCCCTTGGCGGCAGCTGTATTCCTCTAAAAGTCAGTCTTACAGTGATAAAAAAATCTTCTTGTTCTTCCGAATCATTATCGAGTATCGAGAGTTAGATACACCAAGGAACAGGGCAATAATCGAAAGATACAAGACACTCGTAACTATACACTACAAGGAGCCGGGACAGGATGGCCAATTTGACGACTGTACAAAGAATGTTTTGAGGAAACTGTGCGAAGATGATTACTCGGATGCCGAAGAAGAACTTAGGGCGAATCTTTACACTGGTTAACATCTAAACTGGATAGATAATAGCTCCTTGTACTAACAACTTGTGTTAAAATTTGTTTAGCAACCTTGAAAACACAAATACATGATTTTTCTATGTCCGTTTAATTTCGCGAGATCAAAGGTCGCGGTCGTTATTTTTCGCTGGTCTTAAAGTTCGCGAATTTTTTAAAATCGCGAATTTGCGAAAATTAAGGAGAATAAGGGAGGGGCGGGCGAGGGGGGGTTTCAATCTCTTCCTTTTACTCAAGGTATCGCGGGTTATTATGTACAATGCTGCATTATTGACGTTGTCTTACTAGACGTAAGTCAGAGAAAGTGCGCCACAGAGTAGTCTTAAGCTTGCAGGCTACTTCTGAAAGACAGTGCACTTTGGAACAGGGCTCTCTTTGCCCTAGCCCCTGAGAAAGCCAGTTGGACGTTAAAGTCGAACTGACCCAAAGTCGGTTTCCTGCTCCACATTAATAAAGGGGAATAACATGACGTATTTGTCAGGATGTGTCCAAAAAATGGACCAATTTGGCAGGGGATACTCGTCGAGCCTTTCAGGGGTCAACAAAGCGCTCTTGGTACCTATCAGTTAGGGTATTCATCATTCGAGGTACCGTAAGGTATTGCCGTATTGAGAGGGAAAAATAATGACAGGAGATCTATTAAAAAAGCCTGGTTTTCGTATGTCGGGAAAATCCCAGAGGAACGGGGATTTTACTTTTTGCCGACCATCCCAGATTTTGCCGATGTATCGGATATTCGTCAGAGGTCTGTCGGAGATTTTCCCCGTTATTTGTGATAGGGGGACTGGAGTTAGGGGATTGGTAATGAGCGAAATCCATCGCCGTCGGACGCCGACGTCCCCGAAGGTCACGTACAAAATTGAGAATGATCCCCGACCATCGCAGAAATCTGGGACGTGTCGGGAAAATAGATACGCTCCCGATTCTCCAGATTTGTCCCCGTTCATCCCAGACGATCGAGGATATCTACGATTTTTGTGGAAACTTTACAAACTCCTATGAATCAAATTGAAGAGGTTCCAACAACAACTTGAACGCGTTGCAAACTGACGGATTCATTTTGACAGCTGATTTCTGATTGGACTAAACGCTATTCCCACCTTTGAGAAAGTCGCCGTTTCTCTGCGGATTGTGATTGGATGAAGAAATTTCCGTATGAGTTTTTCAGTCATGCGATCGATTCTATCCAAAATCTCAGTAAGTATGAAAAGTTAGACTGATATTATTTCAGAAGGGCTCCTGGTAAAAAATTAATCTTTAGTCTAGCTCTCTTCACCCAGATCGGATCATTAACATCTTGAAACACCACTTAGCTACCTTTGAAACATGGGATCAGTATCAGTATCTGGGCAACTGCGCACCTACCCCTCCCCTAACCCAACAGTAACACTAACTTATTAACTTATTATAACATGTTGGATTAGGGGAGGGGTAGGTGCCCAGTCGCCCAGACACTGATATTGATCCGAAACATGTTTCTCTTTAGAGACATGATTTATAACAATTTTAGCTCCATCGAAATACTGAGAAAACAAAATTAAACACCGAATCTAACTATTTTCAAAAATATTGCTTCGATTCTCCAGCATTGACAGTGATTTTGATTTGTTTCGCTAGACTGATCTACATCTACATCTACATCTACATTTAATAGATAGACTGATAGAGGTCTCAGCTCAACCAAAAGCGTCATTTTAGCAACAACTTTTGTCTTTCGTTCCCCTTCAAACAGGTTTTTTTTTTGGGGGGGGGGTGGGGTGGGGCGGGGGTTGATGCCTTTTTTTCAATCTGTCTAATAAATCAGTTCTGAAGTTACTAGTATCTGCCCTAAATAAGTGACCCGATAAACTAACGAAATTAAGCTAAATGAAGCTCTAATGGATGTTTCATTTATTCTGTTGAACAGCCGTCATCAAACGTAGGTCAAAAACACGCCACAAAGTGGTGGTGTAGTGTACAAACAGGACATTTTTTTAAGACAATGTTACAGACAAATGTTACAGACAATGTTACAGACAATGTTGAGACAAAAATAGTTTAGTCATCAATGAAAAATTCATAAGCTGGTTTTAGAGCAAATCATTTTGAACTATGTATTTCAACATTTACTGATTTTGCATGACGGTAAATACATAGCGCTTTCTTGATCGTACATTTAAGTGGATTTTGATGGGTTTGCTTAAAGCCGGTCCTTAAATACTGACTCTTGAAATCCACCCAATATTCTCATATTTTCACTCAATCATAGGCGTACGAGCCGGGGGGTCGAGGGGGGCTGCAGCCCCCCCCAGTCACAGAAATGTTTCGGGCAAAACGGTGATGATTCGGGCAAAGGTACTCGGCAGGAGAAAACTCTCTGAAAGGCGCTATACTGGAAGGCTACTTTCTCCGATGTTTGCCTTCTCAAGACAGAGTTAAGGTCAAATGATCTAAGGATCCAGATAATTTGTTTTGGAAAAGCCATGTATCGTTTACACGTGTATCGTAGAAATCCACGAGATGAATATTACTTCCATGAACAAAAGAATGACAGAATCAAAACAAACAAAGACCTAGACTTTTTTGTGGTGGCTCTGAAAAGAGCCGTTTCAGTGGTTTCACAAAGAGCTGTTTTAAAATTTTCTTGGACTTCACGTAGGAGAAAGAATTTACTGTTTCTTTTATAGGTTGTTGATCTTACTAGGCAATCGATCGAGGTCATAGAGTATGCGAGGTTTCAAAATAACTACAGTTTGAGTCCCGATATCTCGATTTTTTCGAACCACCCGATAACTCGAAACGTAAGTCGTTTCCCTCTCCTCAGTCGAACACTGCAGTTACCTCAGATTTCTCGAAATATCCGAATTTTCGAATCAACTGTCATTTCCTCTGGAGGTTCCAAAATTCGGGATTCAACTGTAATTTTGAAATGAAAATATGTTCATTAGACGTCAGAAATGTGAACGTCTTTGTTTTTACTGCTGTTTGAGTGCGTTTGTACACTGACACATGCTTTCGGGCATTGTGTAAATTTTTTCGGGCAATAAGGTCACCGCCCCCCCCAGGTCCAAAGGTGCCCGTACGCCTATGCACTCAATGATTCTATTTGGCATGATAATGAGCTTTGTCTCAAGAAATACAAATACAAAGTCTTTTTCCATATTATCCACTCCTGAATTAATGCCTTAAGCCTTGGCCAAACGGCGTTGCAAGTAGATGCAAGTTGAAAACTTGGGTCTAGCGTATCTGAATTGTCAGGTGTGAACAAGAAGTTTGATTTACGAATTAGAAATCGGAACTGAGAAGGATATCATATTTGAATTGAAGAGCTCCAGGCTTTAATTACAGGATTGAATATTTGAATAGAAAAATGGCATGTCTGAAATGAGGTTTTGAATTTTGACACTAAAAACGCGCAATACATTACCGGTACCCAATGAAATAGAGGATAGTTTGCCTTAATTTTTTTTTTTTGCGACTTGCGTACTTGCGAGTCCGTTTGGCAACCGCAAGTCTCTACGCAAGTTCAACCTGCGTCCACTTTCGCCTACTTCCCGGTCCGTTTGGCCAGGGCTTTATATATACGTCGGGTTCACTTTTTATCAAACACGTTTCGATTATTTTTTCGCTTCATGCGTCGTGCTGCCTTTGCTTCAGGCTTTGAATTTTCACAGCTTCTTGCTTGGCTGGTAAGTAAAACTGAAAACAAAATCATTCACGGGCGTGTTTTAGCCAAAATATTTTTGAAATATTGATCTTAGTTTAGTCGATGCATAGCCATTTACGCTAAACCCCCTTGTCTATTTTTTTTTTATCTCAACAGGGTTGTGAATGTCAAGATATTCACACAGTTTAGTTACCGAGGTAAGCTGAATTCCTGTTTTTCATATTTCATTTTCTTCGTTTCTCAATGTCTGATGAATATCCCTATTATGTAATGTTTAAAAATCGAGCAGCAGTGTTTTATCGGAGTATAAAAACACGAGGCGTATTTTTAGACCCGATAAAACACGTGCTGCGAGATTTTTGAACAGCTTCAAAAACATTCCAGAAAAAGCGTATGTCTTGGGAGACCGAACAAAGGTTAAAATTGTGAGGGGAAGACATTAGCATACAAGAAAAACAAGCTATGCCTTAACAGTATTCTTTATATTAAGAATACTATAAAATATAGATAGGACCCAGCGCGGGCTCTGATTGGTCGCAAACATCCATGTTTTATCAGCTCATGCACGTGACGCCTTATCGGTGTTTTGATAGGCTGTTGGGCTCATGAATTATTACTAAGTTTTGCATTATGCCGGCATACATCTAGTATGCGCTCTTTAGGGTGGGAGGGGGGGTAGGGGATTATTTGAAATATTCTCCAGTAGCTGCAAAAATTAATTTGTTGTGTTGGAAAAATGGTAGAAAGATTTCAAAAAAAGCAATATAGTCTTAGAATGTATATAACCATAAAGTATCAATTTATTTTGCATGACAAAAATATTGTGCGTGTTGCCAGCAGTCAACCATCTATCCCATGTTTCAAGCCCCTCAAAACATAAACGTTGCCCCCGAACCATCGCTTGTTGTTCAGGGGTTTCAATAACTTTAGTTATAAGCGGCCATTGAAGATGTAATAGGCGGCTGTGACCACTAAAGTGGCTGCCAGGCCCTTCATTAATGAAATCCAAACAGACGGCGGGAAGAAACCTTACAGGCGGCGGTAGACCGCCGGTAACCGGCTTTTATTGAAACCCCTGTTGTTGTTATGTCGCGCTGGTTTTTCAACTCTAAGTGGTTGTGAATGTTTCTCATAGAAATTGTATTACATGTAATTTGTAGACGTCTTTTTCGATATTGTGGAGCCAGAGGTAAGTTTTTGACATTTAATAAAAAAACATAGTTATATTTTTATTAAGTTGTTTTACACACAAATAGACAGTATATACGAGAGTGGGGATCCTCACAAGCGGTGCAGGCCCGCCATCTCCTGATGATCTTTGAGAACTTTGCGAATAGAATACCTTGAGAAAAACTGAATCCAACTCACGTACCTCCTCTGGACACGCGCCGAACTGCATCATGGGTCAATACACGATCTGTCATGCTGCACTCAGGGCGCTTTCCATGATTCGACCAAAAATTCCGAGATTTCCGGTCCGAAACTGAATGGAACGGTAAAAATTCCGGGAAAAGTTTTCGAAAATTTAGGAATACGTTTTGAGTGCACCCTCTTAAACTGCTGGCAGTCTGTTTTTCTCTCGAAATTTCAGCGGGGATTTATGAGGAGACTAAAGGAGAATGGGACGAGACACGGGCGCGGCACACACGAGAAGAAAAACTTTTCTCTTCCCGCCTTCTTCCTACTCGGCCAAACAGCCATACCGCTCTGAGAACAATACCGCTCTGAAAAATACCATACCGCTCTGAGAAAAAACCGGCTGCAAGAAGGCTGCAAGCAGACTAGCACCCTCTTTACCGGAAAATCGGAATAACCGGAAAATTCCGTCCCATTCGACCATTCCTGCTCGGGCCTAGTTTCTCCGAGCCTGGAAATCGAATTCAACATGGCTGATGCTCAAGCTTCTAAACATAATATTAGTGCTCTCTCTGACAAACGACTGAAATGTCTTTAGTTGAACATCATTGCAGTGGATATGCCTCAACAAGCTGTAATGAGTACTGCGAAAATACCTGTGAGCTACGTGAAATGTGAGCATATAAACTTCTCGCTCGCTCGTCATTCGAAATCGACTCTTGGACTCGTCAGGAAAATAAAAAGGTATCGTACCCAAAATGTAGTCGCGGACTCGTTTTAAATTTTTACGATAAATGTTATATTGTCACCCTCACCTAATACATCGTTTATTTCAACTTCAGCGTCGTCGATCGAGCAACCTGAAGCAAGAAAACAAAGGTAAAAGAGTCATCCTTTCGATTTCGTATTTTCGCGCCAAACTTGAAACCTGATGACCATTTGAGCTGAGACGGGTTAGTCCAAGTAACCGGAAAATACTGTTCCATTCGTCGCATGGAATATATCCGGAATTTCATTGAACCGGAATATTTGGTCGAATGGAAAGCGCCCCACTGGAGTAGACTTGCCACAAGGGTCGCATATTCTCGGAAGTTGTCCACAAAAAAACACAACTTGAAAGTTTATGCAAATTATGTACAATGTAAATTGACGTCTCATTGGACTGTTGTTTTGGCAAAGCCACTTTATCATGATTCGTTTCAGCTCTCTCGAAAGAGATTATTCGCTCTCCAGTTTCACTCTCACCGGTCTTGTTCATGATTCACCATTTTGTTAGTTCTTATTGTTGTTGTATCTTAGTTCTATGATACACTTTTTCGATTCTCCTTTGTCATTGCAAGTTGTCACATAACAATGATTTTCAGTTTCATCTCCCACTATCCATGTACACATTGCCTACCTATTTTCTACATGTCTAACTTGTGCATGAGTATAAGTTACCTATAGCCTCTTGTTTGATTTCGTTTGGTGTGTCAAACTATCAATTTACTTTTCAACTGGAACATCATCTTGCAATTTGATTGGATGTCGCGTGACCCTGGTGTTCATCAATAGCCCTTTTCACGGTTAATTTTTCTCATTTGCATTACAATGTAATTAACGTGAATGCGAGGCAATTTCGGGCTAAAAGCGCGAAATAGCCCGAAATTGCCTCGCATACATGCTAGATTTTATTGTAATTCAAATGAGGAAAGCTAACCGTGAAAAGGGCTATTGTTATCTTTAGGTCATTTCCATTTTTAATTAGTGAGTTATAGATGTCCATTTCAGTTGTGTATGCCCGATTAGGGACTGCTTTGTCTACAGTGTTATTTCACAAACATGACTGTAAAAGGTTCAGAAAGTATTCTTCAAGGAATCGAGGACCAGAGGACAAAATTTTATGAGAATCGTCATGTTTCAAAATCTGTGATTTCTATGTCCTTTTCATTGTTAGGTTCGATAGCATCATGTTTTGGTGTTTCCTGTGGATTGGTTGCTTTTTCTCTTCATTTCATCGAGGTAAGTTTGTAAACCTTCCTTTAGTTATCATGCTTTTGCCGAAACGTCACTGAAAATATCTCAGCTTAAAATCAGCGACCCTTTCATAAAAATGGCGTCGATGTTACTTCAGACGAGCGCGCTATTATAATCGCGTCCGGAGCTTTGTTCATTAAGTCTACTCGCAGGACTGATTCAGGTGTCTACATGTGCAGTGCACAGACATTTGACTCATACGGCCTGGTTAAATACTGTTACGAAAAATTGTGGCGTGACTTCCGTCACTTGGAACATTCGAGTGTATGCTAATTTGATCTAGAAGTTTCGTGCATATTTAATTAGCCTTGTCACAATGACTGAGAATTTATTTTAGTCGTTTACGTCTGCTGCTGTAAATAGTTTATATTGGAATGATACTTTATTTAGTATAGCCGAAAGTTCTAGAACGTTTTGCTGTAAAGTATATAAGTAAATCGGTGTAGTGTTTAGATGGTTTTATTTCCCAGGAGTTTTACAGTAGTGTTTACTGAAGTGTGACGAAGGTCGCGTGTAATCGACAGAGGTCGTGTTTGTGAAGTGTAACAGAGGTTACGTGGATATTTGGCAAGAGGCCGTGTGTTTAAAGTCAAGTGTAGTTACAAGCCTAGCGTGTGCTTGTAGAGAAGTCCTGTGTGGAAATCCTGCGTTCGTGTGGATTAAAAATTTCCTGTTGTGTTTCCGGAATCCCTGAGTTCTGATTAGACTACAAACTTCTCCGACCACTAAAAACATTCGAACCTGTAACAAATACTCTGGAACTGATATCATGCTGGATGTTCAATGTAAGTTGATGGCGATCAAATTGAAAACTTTCTGCTAAAAGTTGTCTTTACAAACAGCAGTCATGGATCTATCAGTTTACAACAGAGATACAAATTGAGATACCCCCCAAAAAGAAAAGAAATTGCAAACAACTTAGTGCACAGCAAAAATTGCTGGAAAAAATCATGCAAGGGGAAAAAATCTAGCGAGTGTTCTTTACTATACAGGTTCTCTTTATAATATTAAAAAAGTTCTTGCACAAGCTATTGCCCACAAAAAAAATTATGCACAACCTTAAGGTGAGAAAAATTCATTTCCCCAGAAAACTTCCTCTCCCTGTACAAAAATATAACGTTCTGTTTCTTAGATTACTCTTCAGCACGATTTACCGAGTATTAGATTATGTGAACTGTTTATCGTTTCTTCTCTCAGTGACCCCTACGATTACCGATATGCCGGATACCGTAGCAGTACCGGAGGGATCAGATGCCCGGTTACCCTGTGTTTCTGTGGGAAATCCTTCCACCCACCTCACAAACTGGACACGGCATGGTGAAAGCCTTGCATCTCATCCAAGGTTTGCGGTTCTGGAGAAAGGATCGTTGCTGATACAAAATGTTCGTCGTACAGATGCCGGGGAATACGTTTGTACTCCATACAACAAAGTTGGCGGGGGAGTGTCAAAAACTACAACGCTTGTTTTGAAAGGTAAGAACAATCTTTAGCGGCTTTAAATGGGCGATATCGCAACCCTGCTGACCCGGACCCTATTACCACGGCTACGGCAATTTTACTCTCTGTCCGTTTTGTTTCCAGTTGTTCCGAAGTTTATCGTTGCACCTCCAAGTATCATGACCCTAAGAGTAGGTGATGACGTCACTCTGGTCTGTGAAGCTACGTCAGAGTCGCCTCCCAAGCTAACATGGGAGCGCGAAGGAGTGCCCTTCCCAGCGGGCCGTACGGTCATAGAAGGTGGAAAGTTGGTTATTACTGCTATACAGAAAGATGATTATGGAGTTTACACATGCATTGCCACTTCAGATGATGGGGAAGCTAAGCATTCCACCACTATTGCTGTTCTATGTAAGTTGAACGAATTGCTTAAAGTTATATCTACAACTGAGATTATGATTTTACAACTTTGGTAGCTTACCTATTTATTTTTGTCGTATTTCTTTATTCATTCGTTGCAGCCACTCCTAGCAAGCCCACCATTACTAGCGTGCACTTTAACCGTGCAACAGCTGTGATTACGTGGAGGCCTGGGTACGATGGTGGGTATCCGCAACAGCTGGAAATCTGGTACCGACTTGTCACAGATAACGACTATGAATGGCGCAGGTCTACTCTCCTCCTAGCCAGTGTGACGTCATACAATATCCCAAACCTCCAGCCAGAGCAGTCATATTTCTTCAGCATCAGAGGCATCAACAGAGAGGGAGCTGGACACTTTAGTGACATTGTAGAAGCTAGAGGAGTTCCGCCAGTGATAAATCGATCGCCTGATAAAGCAGGTAACGCATTGTCAACTCCGTTTCTAGAATCCGTCAACACTAGGCCAGAGGAACTGAAAATGCAACTTTATCTCTACGGTTAGGCCTATCGTCCACATTAATCCGTCACCAAAGCAGAGAGCTTTTCGAAAACGCTCTTCAAATCGGAGGAATTTGAAAACGCCGCCTGTGAGTTTTAGAGTGGACGGATAGCATTTTAAAAACGGAGCTCCTCGGAAACGATGGCGTGATGATGATAATGTGATTTCTCTCACCAAGTTTTCCTTGACCACTTTGAGCGGTTTTCACTTGAGTGTCGAAAAGTAATTGGTTTTGCACTTTCTACGCCGCACGATTGGCTTAAAAAATTCGCGCCACTTTTTCATCCAATCAGAAGTAAAACCAAAACCAATCGTGACGCGTTCGCATGCATTTTCCCGCGCTTTCCGTCGGCTACCTGTAATTACTTCGAGTTTTGATTGGTTCACAGCATTGTCTGTGCTCTTTGTGATTGGCTAGAGTTATTACTTTGGTTTTGGTTTTACGACACTCAATTGAAAACCACTCCATTCAAAGTGATTTGTTTTGTTGCGTTTTCAAATCCTCAGGTGTATTGAGGATGGAAAACATTGGTAGCTTACCTATTTATTTTTGTCGTATTTCTTTATTCATTCGTTGCAGCCACTCCTAGCAATCCCACCATTACTAGCGTGCACTTTAACCGTGCAACAGCTGTGATTACGTGGAGGCCTGGGTACGATGGTGGGTATCCACAACAGCTGGAAATCTGGTACCGACTTGTCACAGATAACGACTATGAATGGCGCAGGTCTGCTCTCCTCCCAGCCAGTGTGACATCATACGATATCCCAGACCTCCAGCCAGAGCACGCATATTTCTTCAGCATCAGGGGCATCAATAGAAACGGAGCTGGGCATTTTAGTGACATTGTAGAAGCTAGAGGAGTTCTACCAGGAATAAATCGATCACCTGATAAAGCAGGTAACTCATCATCTGCTCCGTTTTTTTTTCAGAAACATTTAACTCTTAGACCCATCAACACTAGGTCGGAGGAATTGAAAAAGCAGCTCTATTTCTATGGTTAGGCCTACCGTCCACATTAATCTGTCGCAAAGACAGACATTGTAGAAGCTAGAGGAGTTCTACCAGTGATAAAGCAGGTAACACAGCATCAACTCCATTTCTAGAACCCTTCAACACTTAAGGTCAGAGGAATTGGAAATGCAGCTTTGTCTCTATGGTTAAGCCTTTTCCTCAATCACAAATTCAAAGTGATTGGTTTTATTGCATTTTCAAATTCCTCAGGTGTAGTGAGGATGGAAAACATTTAATGCATTTAGAGTCTAGTGAAACCTCCGCTTGAGCACAGTTTCAAATTTCTTTGGCGTGAACCTCAACGTTTTAGGTGATAAACAATTACAAGGTAACCTTACGCTTTCCCGCCTTATGTTCCTCTCTCTCCACTTACATGTATGTCCAGAAATGAATGCTAATGAGATTTAATGCTCTTTACCTGTATGAATAGGCATCACAAAGTGTGATTTTCATATTACTTGATATTTGACAGAATAAACCTTTTTCGCTTGTACATTGTGTTTCCAATACAGATCATGTGATGATACTCGGGAGATTTGATCCTTCGTCTTGTTCATATTTAAAAAGAGTACATGCAAGCATGAATATGTTTGCATGTATCCACTTTAATGAACAAGACAAAAGATCAAATCTCCTGAGTATCATCACATGATCTGTATTGGGAAAACAAAATGTACAAGCGAAAAAGGTCTATTAGGTGTGTTGTGACTTTTTAGGAAAGAGGACACGTTGTGATGCTTATCACAAACAGCTAGCATGCATCTCATTAACCTGTGTTTCTGGACAGATCTCTATGTTCGAAGACTGACAATATTGGTATGCCTTTTGTGTTCAATAGATAAACCCTTAGCCCCACAAAACGTCATAGTTAACATCACCAAAGATGGTTACTACATTACATGGACTCATACAGCTGTTCCCGGCCGACCAGAAGTGGAGAAATTTGTCGTGGAATACAGAGAAGGAAATGGCTCGAGCACTTGGCGTGTGGCAGCTGCTGCTATTCCCAAGGGTCGCAGGGTCTACTTATTTGAAGCGGAAATGATCGAAGAGGACAAGTCATATGACTTCCGGGTATTTGCTTTTGGCGCCAACGAGTTCAGTGACGCTGCTTATGTTTCTAAGACTTATAAACTTGGTGAGTTTAAAGTGCACCTAACCCCCAAAATTTTTTTGCGCTAAACCAATAAAGCTTATTTTGTGGAGTAATTAGCCGCAAAAATTTTTCGATTTGGTTAAATCCTCGAATTTCTGTGCCCCCTTGAAACCGAGTTTCGTATGGTTCACGACCGAGCATAAGGAGTCTGGGGAGAATAAAGACGTGACGTCACTTCGAGAACGAAAGCTTCGGCTGTCCCAGTCGGGTCTTTTACTCCGTGTGAGCGTAGAAGTCTTTTTGCCGCACAAGTTTTTCGCTGGGGGCTCCACAGTGGACAGATTTCTGTTTTTATCAACAACATCTTCTACTTCGTCGGATTCTGAAATGAGCTTTGACTCAGAAGACTCCGAAATTTATTATATCGCTGAAGAGAATGACGACTCGCACTTGTCAACAAAGCAAAGTGAATAGTTAAATGATGATGGCCGAGCTGATTTGTATGCTGACAACTCTCTGGCCAACGAAGAATGGATAGACAAATGAGGTGGATGCTGACAAAGAACTCGAATGAGCTCTGATGGACAGACCGGAAGGCAATGATATGTAGAAGTCAAAGAGACTATAGCGTGTGGTGCGTAAATATATAAATTCGCGCATTCTTCGATCTCACATTAACATACTTTCGTATAAATAAAAGTCAAGTCCGTTAACTTTCTCAAATTATTTTAACTTCATTCGTTCAACGTAGACCAAAATGATTATCCCATGACACAATGTTTGTGTTCTTTTCGTGCGAGTGTGGAAATTGTAGCGTCGCTTCCCTTCAAAACATCAGCGAATGTTATTATTATTATTATATTAAAGTGAGTTAGAAGGTTGTCAAGACTCAAAGAAGAGTGATCTTGTTCTTGAAGATATTGGTACTGATGTTACCTTAAAGTGTGTTACTGAATATCCAGGAATTAAACCTGTATGGCTTCAGAAATGGAGTTTTAAGATTAGTAGCGGGCAAATACAAAAGTATCTGTCGGCTCTGCCGACTGACTGCTGTTGTTTCTCAGATCAGATGCAACAACGGCTGCATGAATCGATAGACGGTTATTCCAAGTTCGTCTCGCTTAAGTCACTGAGTAAAGAAAAATCCCTTACTCTCTCTGAAAATCCAGGCATCGAGCGAGATCATCTGGTTTGAAATACTTTATGGAACAGATCACTGAACTCTCAGATGGCTATCACTTTGCACGAATCGAGCCATCACTTTGTACGTTTCTTCTCTTCAGGACATCTCTCCATAAAACGGTATGGCATGAAGCGGAGTACCTCCTGTAAGTTTGTTGTGTTGGTACATCACACTACAGCCACCTGGCTAGCATTTTTTCGAACAACTTTTCCAGCCTTTCCCACAGAAACAAGTAAATAAGAATCATCGTGTTCTCGATTTGACGTCACATCCGGCCCTCGACCCATTCTCCGTTAAACTCGGTCGTGGACCAAAATGGCGGCAATTTCACGTACTTTGACGAGCCATAGAAAATCAAAGATTTAACCAAATCGAAAAATTTTTGCGGCTAATTACTCCACAAAATAAGCTTTATTGTTTTAGCGAAAAAAAGTTTTTGGGGTTAGGTGCACTTTAATTATTCTTTTGTTCGGTTCTTATTCATTGCAGTTTGTAT
>JAHPZR010002833.1:0-17500 GCA_019787425.1 Platygyra sinensis
AAGAGGAGCTGGAATGTTTTCAAATAAAGTTGATTTGATGGAAACGTTGATATCTTGGGTGGTATGTAGAACCTTGGTTTTGCCTCTTCGGTATTCAATCGTTGGCAGAACGATAAAATAGTGAAATTGTGTTGGATATCATGTCCGCTAGGCCAGACATGATCACCGTGTGTACAGTGGAGTATGTACCGTGTTTTGATATATTACTCTGTAAATCTGTGATCAGACATTTACTTTTTTCCGTCTCATAGCATAGCTGTTTTCTACACTCTCAGCCGTTTGCTTGTTTGAATTGGGTTGTATTCGGGCTTTCGTTTGCTTTCGTTCGTTTGGCGGTTCATATTTATTCGCTTTCGTTGTTTGGGCGGGGAGCGCCTGCCTGTTTTCAGGCAACCCTAAAAATCCGAAACCGGAAAGAAACCATAAACCAGAATTCGGAATTCACTAATCAAAGAAAACAAGTTCTTGAAATACCTGAATAATTACTGTGTACTGTGTAGAGTGTTTGCCTTTAAAAATAAGAGACCAAGTAAAAAGTCCTCAAACAAAAATTCCCTGTCTGTTGAAATTTGTGCAACCGTTATTTCTAGTGAGGGCTATGATTATAAGAATCTAAATAAAGTGCATCATAATATGATTCCAAGCACCCTGAGAGTGTCTAAAAAGCAGCTTGCTGGCTATTATCATTTTATTTATAAATAAGTGATCTGCAATTTACAGGATTTATAAATTTGGCTTTTTTATAGTAGCTGCTGAACAAGATAGAAATTGTCATACAGAACAGGGTGTCCATCAGCGGCAACCTCCTGTACATTGAGGGTTACGTCCCCCTCTTTTCAATGTCTAAAGGCTAACCTGGCTATAATAACAGATATGAGACACTATCAACACTATTTCCACACTGATACTGTATCAAATTACCACTACATATCCTTGCCAGCCATCATATTAAAAAAAAATAGAAATGTTGCACACTTATTTCTGTCTGCTTCTCGCTTCTGGACGGATCTGACCCCATGTTGCTAAATGACTGCCAGAAACTCGCCGCAATAAGGGCAAGTTCATTTCATATGATAAGGGGGAATGAAGATATTAAAACTCGAAGCTTGAAATTTTAGCAGCCCCTTCGCTAGCAGTACAATTTTTTAGGAGCCCCCTCCTGGTAGTCGAAAAAATTTCAGACCCCTCCTCCTCCTTCAATTCCTTTGCTCCCCTGAAAAAAGATCGCTAGACTGTATTAAATATATTTACCATTATTGCCTTCAATGGTTTGTAATAGTTGTGATGAGATCCCTGTTGAGTTCTCAAGTATTTATTGTCGCGGAGTGCCTACCTCTTATTGAATCAATGTGGTTTTATTATGAAAAGTTTGAGCATTTCTAATTTTTGAAATTTTCTACAGCATATTTGGAATGAACAAGAGTGTAATAATAATTACTGAGACTACATTAGTTGTATGTGTAAACCACGTGATATAGCTGAGTTGCACAGGTCATTAAATTGTTGAGTTGAAAGCCATCCGATCTGTATGATGATTAGTGTGTCAATTGGTTTTGAAGTATACAAAATTTCAGAGCCCCCTCCTAGCCCAACAATTTTTTCAGAGACCCCTTTCGGCTTTCTAAAAATTTTCGGAGCCCCCTCCTCAATATCTTCATTCCCCCCCCCCCCCCCCCTGCCATATTAAATTAACTCTCCCTAGCTACTTACTATCCACCAGTCTTCTCAGACCAATTTGACCTAGGCAAGAACTGCACTCTCACCAGGGCCAGGTTGAACAAAAGATGGGTAACTTAGCTTGCAAGCAGGCTTTCCTGTTTGGGCAGGGGACGTGAGCAGCAAAGCTTGATTTAAGTGAGGGATTCAGGCCATCTTGCATCACTCTTCAGTAGCAGAGGCATTCATGAGTTTTGTTTTTTAGTTAATTTTTTTAATAATTTTAATTTACAAAGCACAGTTCTCTACAAGCAGTACTTACAGTGCAGGTCTCATTATGCTACAGTAAACACCCGCATATAAGAACACTGATTTTGGAGGTCAGGCTGATCAGGTTCTTATATATCGGGTGCTTAGTGAAAAATCAGCCTGAAGGTGTTCTTAAATTGTTCTTAAAAATTGGTGGTGGAAATCAGAACTGTAACAAATATACAAAAAAAAGCCTGAGATTAAATTAGCATATTTAATGTAAAAGAAAATTAATAAATATCATGACAAAAAAGAAATCAGCCTTATTTGTAGTTAACAAGTGAACAGAACAAGAAAATACGCATCAGTATCTGGGTAACTGCACACCTACCCCTCCCCTAATCCAACAGTAACACTAACTTATTAACTTATTATAATTTGTGCACAGTTGCCCAGATACAGACAACATCAGTATCTGGGCAACTGCGCACCTACCCCTCCCCTAATCAGCAGGCCTTCTGTATGATCAGAATTTTTTTGGGTCTTATCCATTTTATAAGAACATTTCATATTTCCAGGCTGATTTTGTTCTTATAAAAATGGTGCTTTATTTGCCAAATTTCAGCCTGGTGTTCTTAATCCATGTGTTCTTATATGCGGGTGTTTACTGTACTTTACTTACATAACCATGCTGTACTTTACTTACAATACGGGTTACTTATACAGAAAATACAATTACTCAGGGGCTACTTATGCTACTAACAATACAATACTCTACTTATGTTACTTGCTGAACATACAGTTACTTACAATTACTTACACTATATATTGACTTTGAGGAGGAAGGAGTACTTCTCAATTAATCATCAGATTAAAGAAAAATTTTCAAGGTTATGGTGTTTTTTAGTTAATGTTTATCTACACAGTCATGAAAAGACATTTTTTTTTATCAATCCACCCTTGGTAATTACCCAAGAATTATTTTAAAATATATATTATGCTGTGAACAAAGCCATGGTACATGTTGTGTAAATAACTTTGGGTTGTTCATAATGTTCTTGCCCAGGTGGTCTTGTTTAGAGTTACCACTCTGCATAAATTATGTTATTATCACCGAATATGTTCTTAATGGGTGTTTTGAGTGTTGTTACAATGACCACCAGATGCGGAAAAGGTTCTTACTCCAGATGGTGTGATGAACAAATGAACACAAACATTCCATTACTATTATTATGTTTCTATTTTTGTGTAATATTTTTTAATATTTTCTGGATATTTTTATGGCTTGGAAATTTGGCATGTGATTTTTTGGGGGTTTAATTTTGGTCCAGGGATTTTTTTTTTTGATTTTGTTTGAAGCCCTAGGGACTTTTGGAATTTTGATTTTATTCCCCCTTTCAATCATCCCTGTCACTTTAAATCCAGAGTATCCCCCCCCCTCCCAGTACACAATACTATTAGTACTTTATAATAACTAAAAAGAGATAAGATGTTTGTTGAGTAATTTTAACTTAAAATACCTGTTTATTACATCCTCATTCTCATTACTCATTCCCACAAAATCAAGAAAAAATAACTTTTTACTGTTAGAAAGTTAATCTTTTCCGAATACCTGACACAGGAGTCCTCACACATCCTCATTCTCATTACTCATTCCCACAAAATCAAGAAAAAATAACTTTTTACTGTTAGAAAGTTAATCTTTTCCGAATACCTGACACAGGAGTTTACCAAATGTCATGACATGACACATATAGCTATTAAACCCATACATTGATTTTTGGGTTATTTCAGGCAACCATGTACTCTTTTTAACTTATTTTTGTTCATTTAATTTCCAGCTGAGTACAAATAAAGTTGTTGTACTCCTCCCACTAGTCGTGAACAAGTGGACATCTTACAAATGTTGACATTTTCAACTTATGTCAATTGATCTTGTGAAGTTATATACTGGTGACAGAGTTGTTAAAAGCAGCAAAAACTCACCATCTACTCACCATCCACATGTATCTCATTCTTTAAAAAAAAATGCAAAATCAGCTGCCTACACACAGAGCTGCCTACTTTAAGACTTTGCGATGACTTTGCGGAGAACATTGTTTATAATTAGACGTCCCTTTAGACAGAGATTCCTACAATGATTTGATGTGATTTGTATTTCTACTTCCTGTAATTGTCCTAGTGCTTAGTGCCTGCTGGTGCCTTAGATGATGCCAATATAAGCCACTTCGCGGATATATTTTCTTATGTTATCACTTTGTTCGGACTTCAATCAAAAAAATATATTCAACCTTGAATTATCTTCGCTTCTTAGTTGTTTTACATATTTTCGCCTTTCCATTGTAATTGTGCCCGATAAAATCTCAAAAAGATAAACAAATTACATCTTTGAAAATACTCTGCAAAAGATTAGAAAACTGACTCATCTTGTTTGATTTCTTTTGTGATACTACTCAACTCGTGATTCACATATCTTGTACGACTGTAAATCTTCCTTTCTCTCTGTTCAGTGTTTATATTTTCCCAATACATTATCTGTTTTATTTCGCTTATAGGCAGTACTCAATTCTAATTTTTCCGTTGTCTTTAAATGGCTTACTTGTTGTTTACGATCCTCTTCAGTTGATTTCGACTTGTTTCGCTTGGATTTCCCATCGGATTTCCTTAAATTGTTTTTTTTCTTCTCCAGTATCTTTCCATATGTTCTGAATCGACCCTGGCTGGATTTTCCGTTTATATCCAGGCATCTATATTGTACACCCAAAGCAAGGCAGTACTTCAAAGTGTTTAGAACAGATCGCAAAATCACCAACAAGCATCGCGCACTTTCCTTTAGTACGGGACTACTGTGCAAAGAGACTCCGGTATTGAGATCAGCAATATTACTGCAACTATCCACAACACATCTTGTCCCCGGCATTTTTAACTCTACACTCGCCTATTACTGGTGAAAAAAGAGACGAGAAACATGCGATTTAGTAGATCTTGTTTATGATGCGAAGGTTTTCGTTATGAGTATGACGTCACTAAGCCCATGCCTCCTACTGCGCGATAGGAACATGGCCGATTAATGGCGGACGAAAAATTGCGAGAAATACCGTGAGAAAAAACGGACTTCCAGTGCTCAGGTTGAAAAACTGCTTGGCCTGGTAAGTAACCGCTATATAAACTTTCGAAAAATCCACAAACATAGACTTCGGAAAATTTGATCGAACTGGCACTTTAACTTTTCACACTAGGCCTCAAGGCACGTAGAACAGTGATCCATGTAGAAAACGGCTGTAGTGAGTCACAGGAGTAATATAGCCAGACAGCTCCCAGATCCTTGCGCATGTGCCCTGTATCCTTGGGGAAAAATAGCATGTAGACCCAATATCATATCAACTCTTCAGTTTTCGTCCATTGCATCTTGATTAAAAATACATCACCACTGTTTGTGTTATAGTTTTAATAATGTAGACACAAGTTGGCCATTTGGTGTTCTTGTATACCAGCATGTCAACCGAGTGCAGTATTTTGAATATTTCTGCCCTGGGACTCCTTGCTCAATCGTTAGCTTTTGTACAGATTTTACAATACATAAGTTACCATCTCTTATTTGTACACCAGCCAAGTGTACTGTTTCAAATCCGGCTTGAAAAGGTTTTGTCCTTTGTAACTGAAAAGATTTTATTTTATAATACAATAAAAGGAAGTGACACACTCCAACACCAACCCACAGTCTGTCAAGTTCTTTACGCATAGCCAACAGCTCCCACATGTGTTGTGTGGAGCTGGGGCTTTAATAAAGGGGTACTTTGCTGTCTATGGCTGCCACTACCTGAGTGATATGGCTGTGCGCATGCCAGATCGTGGGTTGGTGTTTGAGTGTGTCACTTGCTTTTATTTGTGCAAAAAGAGTTGCCTTTGTTGTAGATTGTGTCAAATGTGTGCCAATTCCCATAAAAAAAACAGGATGACCCACCCCTATGGGTAGCTGAAAATTGCATGACCCACCCCTTACCAAGGGTTCAAAAACTGATGACCCACCCCCTCTCTGCTCCGGCCCACCCCCCCCCCCCCCAATACTTTTTGACCAGTCCCTAAGTAAGAAAGGAATCCTCTTACAGCCAAATTGGGCTTCGCTTTTGTCTTAGCCATTATTTTTTTCAGCTAGTTAATTTCAAAGTGAACAGAATGTCATCCTATTGTATATACAAAGTATATTTCAACATTCACATAGTTACTTAAAGGGACACAGTCAGCTTTGTGACTGCGCTGACCTGGACACTAGTTTTTCTCACTTTGAAAAAAGTTTACCTCAACCGGAAATCAAAGTTCACCTAGAAATCCGCTTCATTTTTCCCAGTGACTTTGCTTGATTTCAGTCCTTTACTGAAAAACCTGATTTTGAGTGTCCTTTTGCTCATCCTATGAATTTTGCCTTCACTACACAACAGAACACACACAAAGGTTGAGGCATGGGCGTGTTGGTCAGCCAGGCCCAAGATCTGTTTAATTGTGGCAATTAACTTACAACAAAGTGGATAATAGATACATCAAGTAACGTCCTACATGCGCCAAAGCCGGACGCGTAAACCCAAAAAACCCCTTGTTAGGGAAAATAGGGACCGTGTACCCCCGACCAAATGCAATGGCGCAACCTTTGGGGTTTTAAGGTTGATTACTAAACAACAGAATGAAAAAGACAATTCATATGACTCTAATTACACAATAAAAATAAACCTTATGAGAAAGTGCTAGTGGCAAGGCTGACCGTAGAATGTCACAAGTTACTCAACCGTCTCTTTTTACAAACATACTTCCCATGAGCCCTCACGTACTACGCTCGCACCCAGTTCTCTGTTCCGTGTCGGCAAAATATTAATTTATGTCAATACCGATTATCACAAATTACATATTTTGCCTTCACTACACAACAGAACACACACAAAGGTTGAGGCATGGGCGTGTTGGTCAGCCAGGCCCAAGATAGAAAGCTAAAGGTAGGGCTTGAGCTCACAGAGACAGAGCTTTACAAACTTCTAACCTATTGGCAAGAGAATCCTTAACAAAAATGTTCTTCGCTGTGGCTGCAGCCCAGCGACCATGGCGCTGAAGATTCCTCTCCGAAACACCAGAGCTGACAGCTAAAGTAGCTCCACCTGATTTAGCTGAATGAGTGCTAAACTTAGAGATATCTGGCACAATATTCGCGGAAGACTTTTTGAAAGACTGCCTATAGGTAGAATAACTAATCGGCTTGTTTATATAGATAAGGCGCTTCTGATTGCTTGAAACTGAAATGGATCTAAAAAAGATACTCGTCTGAATTTTCAGGAATCTGAGCCTCGAGTATATACAGCTTAAGTAAAGAACAGGGACACGTGAACGACGAGGATTCAGCAATTACGACCGATCTGCCCTCCCTCAGTTGGTCCGTCTTGCTTTTCTCTAAACTGATTTTAACGAAACCCTCGTTACACTGAACACCTCTGCTACGAATAACGCATAACTCAGAACTTCTAAGAAAACCGGAAAATGCAAGAACTGATGCAAGAATGAACATAACTAAAATTTCTTAATTGTAAAAGGTCTTCTAGAATAGTCTCTGCAGCAGGAAGCTTGAGGCGGTGGTCGTGCAGAGGCTCCTTTTCTTCCTGTCTATTAACTATTTGCTGACTGTCAAGGCGAACAGCTCCTTCTTTCACGGCAACAACAGTAGGGTGTAATGTTGGTGAACTAACGCTTGCAAGATGGTGAATCCACTTGAACGCGTAGAAGGCGCAGTTGATGGCAGCGACGGACTTCTTCGACTCGAGGAGGTGTTGCAAGTAGAGGACACAATCAATGGGTCTGACTGGAAACTCCGAGGTACCCAAAACGTCACTAGCAAAGGTTCTCCACTTGTTAAGAGCTCTCAAGTAATTTTCGGATGTCCCAGACGCTATACATACATCCACTCTCGCAGAATTTTGGGCTTCTGAAGACCAAAAAACGGAATTGAAAATATCTAAGGATAAGAAAGAGGAAAAATGTCAAGCAAACCTAAAAACATATCAAAGAGACAGGCAGCAATGCACACATTGCACAATGCTGCATTTGTATTTAACTCACTGTCTTCAGTAAGGAAAACCACTTTGTTCTCCAGGCGATACACTTCTCACGTTACACAACACTACATGTATGCTACATGTATGCCCCTCTAGGGCATTCGCACATTGCCAACATAATAAACCCCTCTAGGGTGCAAAACAGGCGATACACTTCTCACGTTACACAACACTACATGTATGCTACATGTATGCCCCTCTAGGGCATTCGCACATTGTCAACATAATAAACCCCTCTAGGGTGCAAAACAAAAAACATGTGATAAAACGCCCCTCTAGGGCCTCTCATGGATGCCTCTCTAAGGCATAACGCGTTTGACTTCAAATAACTAACAAATAATAGGAACTTCACGCAAATACGGGGCCTTAACAACACATATTGAAAAGAACAGCTGCAATCTCTAGCCCAAATGGAATCAGACACAAGGAACTAGAAAACTTTTAACTCGGAATCTAATCTGGGGGCGATGCTAAATTCAAGACGTAGGGCTAAAGAAACAAAAAAGGCTTGCTACCAAAAATAAAATACTTAGCTTTCCCTCTAATGAATAAATTAGGAAACTAGGCAGGATAACCCAGCCATGGACAAATGTACTCCAATGGAAACCATCCGAACACATGATGGGCCAAAAGTGGACTGACTTCCAAAGTGGAACGATCAGAGTTTCTTGCGCGCTGTAAAGCTCCATATCCTTAATAACTTTACACGTTAAATACACAGGGGGGCACAGCCAGATGTTATGATGAGACAACGCATTAACCGCGGCATTAACGCCACTCGAACCAGGCTGGTAAAACCTTGAATTAAACCACTGGATTTTGGCATTGTAGGGACAAGCGAACCTATCGCAGGTATGTGGGCCCCATAAGTCGTCAAGAGCATCGAAGACCGCATCGTTGATCATGTAGTCGTCATAATCAATAAACTTGCTAATATCGTCCGCCACACTAATCAGATCTCTTGGGATCCATTGCATATCAATATTCACAGCATTAAGTAAAGAACTTCGATGGATATCCATTGCAAGCTCCTGTAATGCTGGAGTCTTAGACCCGGAATTAACGATCCGGACAACGTTCTGAATATCCGTAAACCACGTGACTGTCTGGGCTTTCAAAGACTCCGCGAAGGCTTTCATTGATAAGGAAATTGCTAACAGCTCTCTGAATGTAGTTCTAACTTCGAGCTTTCTCAAAATCTGATCAGTTTTGATGGAATGTCTTCCCCTTGAACTCGATGAAACTGCCGCAAGATGAGCCAGAAGCATCGAAGTAGACGATCTTCGAAGGCTTGCGCCTGACAGGCCAAATAGGTATTCCGTTAAGACTTGCAACATTAGATTTCCAGAAATTCAGCTCAGCCCAAGCTTCAGACAAAAGACAAGGCAATCTTACGAACTGGATGACAAGACGAGGAAATGGCCAAAAGAGCCGCTAAGTCTTCTTGTACACTGGTAATCCGCTTGTCAGTGGCAGAAATTTTAGAAGAAGAAGTGTTAAGAATGGCTCCGAGCCAAGTAATAACCTGAGTGGGCTCCCAAACGCATTTGGCTTCATTGGGAATAAAGTCTGATTTCAGCAAATCTGCATGTACTTGCAAACTAGCGATTTCTGCCTTATCAATTATGTCAGCGGCTGCTCCGAGAACATCTTCCATATAAACCACGATCGACTTTGCTTCACATCTCTATTTCTTGACCAAAGGCTTGAGTAATTTTAAAATAAACAAATAAGGCGCGGAATTGAGACCAAACGGAAGAACAGAAAACTGGAAAAATCTGGTGCGTCTTGAGGAAAATGTCCACGCAAATGATAGATGCTTCCTGTGGTCCGGGAATATTTCAACATGATGGTAACCAGACTTCAAATCAAAAGAAAACATATAATCGCCAGGACTCAAAAACTCTTTCGCAATAAACAAATCTTCACACCGGAATCTGCATTTATAAAGGAACTGATAAACGTGGCGAAGGTCTTAAATTAGACGCTTTTTGCCAGATTTTTGAATAGTTACGGACAAATGATTGACGATAACAGGAGCTTCAAACACTTCAGTGACGCAACCGTTGCTAATGAGATCGTTGATGGCACTTTCGATGAAAGCTGGTTGCTCCAAAGCCGAACTATTGTTTTAAGCTGTGAAAGGCGGAGGAATTTGAAGAAGCGGTAATTTATAGCCATGTTTAATAACATCCAGGATTAATTGAGACGCGTGAATGTCGATCCAGAATTTAAAGGCTCCACGTAACCGTCCTTTAACGGACAAATGTCATTGCCGGATTTAAACTCGAAAGAATTTCCGTTGACACGAAGAAAAACTAATTCGTCGCTATCCTCATGAACAAGATCTTCTTCCAAATCGAAGTCCGAAGTGGATCAATTGGGACTCTGACCGGCATTAGAAGAAACGTTAAACCGCAAATTAGGACACAAAACCTTCCAATGCCCGGGTTTGCCACAAGCAAAGCACAAACCAGATGCGGATCTCTGAGACGAAAACTGCGAGTTTATACACGCGAAAACAGATTGGGTAGTTGTGAGGCGGAAAGCTGCGCAGTTGTTGAGGTCGAAGGGACGTTACTTTCCGGGATCGAGCGAGATGTAAAACGCTTCGTGAACCTAACTGCCTTGGATTCTGCCCTGATCTTTTTCTCATCTTCTGGTCGTCTTTATCCAAGGCTTGTTTGGTCTTATCGAAATCGTTGCTTTGGAGGGCAATTTGGGCGTCTTCAACGGCATCTTTGATAGCTTTGTTAGCTTTGAATTGCTCCTCGTTGCTCTTTTTATTGAATTGAGGAACGGAATCTGACTTCAGCCCATTGCTCTCTGACATCTGTTGGGAAGCGATGGATTCGTTAGATCGTTTGAGGTCAGAAATCGAAGAATTCACGAGATCTTTGATCTCAACGAGAAGAGCTCTGTTGTTTTTCAGTGATAACTTTCCTGACGCCTGCTTCATCCATAAGTAGACAAGCAAAAGTGATGAAGAGAAGAAATAAACCTTATGAGAAAGTGCTAGTGGCAAGGCTGACCGTAGAATGTCACAAGTTACTCAACCGTCTCTTTTTACAAACATACTTCCCATGAGCCCTCACGTACTACGCTCGCACCCAGTTCTCTGTTCCGTGTCGGCAAAATATTAATTTATGTCAATACCGATTATCACAAATTACATTATTATTTTTATCATATCTGGTTAAAACCAGTATTTATCGCGTCTCTGTTATATGCAAATTAGCTATGGAATGGTATGTAATGCGCATGTGCACCAGCTGACTGTGTCCCTTTAAGGGAATGTACGCTGCTGTTACGATCGGTAGGGAGATCTGAACCAAGTTATCAACCTTGTACCCGTTCTTGTTTCCCTTGACCAGCAGTCAAGCTTCCACAGTAAGGAATGAAGATTCGAAGAACGGGATTGTTGAGTCATGGTCCTGGGTCACGAAAAGTTTTTACGCCCAGAAAGCCATGATCATAAAATCTCGAAGCTTATGATTACAGAGCTGTTTTATTTGCATATTCTTGATATGAACAGTGGTTCCCTTCATTCAAGAAGTTTCAGCCGTGTACACCTCTCCGTTTGTTTATAGATACAGATGAACTAAAAATGGCTATACGGGCCCCAAAAGTCCCTGGGGCTTTCGAGAACCCATTCGCTCCGACGAAGGGCTAACTCTCGAAACGTCAGCTTTCAAATCTCTTTACAGTAGCCTATTCACATTATCAACCTGGCAGTTGATAAAAAACAAATTATCTTGTAATACCCCCCACCGACGCAGCACACTTTCTTTAGAAACTGACCCCTTTACCCCGCAACCAAACACTACAGTATACATATTAAATAAGTTACTTGTACACGAGCTGAAAGCAAGTGTAGCAAAATTTTAATCATGTCACGCTGCAACTGTCATCTCTTCAAGATTTTGCGATGAAGTGCAACACCACAGTGGTAAAAGTAGTTCATTTAGTACATGATTTTTTTTTAGGGTGCCTGGGATCACCATAGCAACAGATGTAATATGTGGCTTCCCGACGGAGACATGGGAAGACTTTGAAGAGACAGTAGCATTGGTGGAGGAGTATAAATTTCCCAGTCTGTTTATCAATCAGTTCTACCCTCGCCCAGGGACACCTGCAGCAAGAATGAAGAGGCTTCCCACAGAAGAGGTGCTTTTGCACGCATTACACCATAACTGTTCAATATTTCACTAATTTAAAAGTATGTGTGATGTGAATAAAGCTAACTTGCTTGTTTGGAAAAATATCTACATGTAGGTGAAAAAGCGAACGAGGGAGATTTCTAAAGTGTTTCACAGCTATCACCCTTATGATCACAAGGTAGGAATCGCTCTTTGTTTGTTTGTTTCAGTTCGTGCTTTTTCCTCTTTCCAACTCTCCCTTCAACCTCGCTCCCAGGATCTCTCGGGTGGGGCGGGGATAGAGAACCTGGGAAAGAGATTTCCCTCTCGTTTCTTTCCTGCCTGTCGTTTGTTGAGTAGCCTGTGTGTAATTTTGCTTCCATTTCAAATTTTAAAGGTTGGTGAACTGCAAACAGTCCTCATAACGGAGGACGCAAAAGATCAAGCTCATTTTGTTGGCCACAACAAGTTTTATGATCAAGTAAGTCATGATTTGTGGGTCGTTTTCGTTCCTTCTTTCCCAAGCTGTGGATGTCAATAGTCCAGTTTGACCGCTGAATAAAAGCACTGACAACGCATTTGTACAGCGTTAGCCTCGACCTAAAGTAAAATATTCACAAATTCCAGCGAGAAGATGACCTGTTTACATTTCTGTGTATTGTTTAATTTTCAAATTTGTGGCACCTTCCCGCCGGTATTTATGAATATTTTTTTTCAGGTTGAGGCTAACCCTGTACAAATTAACCTGCGATCAGGCGTCCTTTTTTATTCGCGGCGGGAAAAAAGGGACGCCTGATCGCAGGTTATGTACAAATGCGTAGTCAGTGCTTTTATTCAACGGTCATGGCAAATTCGAAACTGGACTATTTCTCTAGTTGTGGCATTCTTTGCAAAAAAAAAAAAAAAAAAAAAACGGGGTTGACGTGCACCGTTTACAAGTTTCTTTCTAGCTGACCAAACGAAACTATAGGTAAAGAACACAAACAATGCCCTGAGCTCTAACAACAAAAGAGGTGCAGTGAGGTGATGTATATATGAAATGATTCATTCTTCACTTTCAAAAGAGGAATAGATTAACGTGAAAGAATCAAACTAGAGGTTGTGTCTTTTTCTACCGAGAAAACTTGCGTATTGGGCTAACAAACAACCGAAGAAATCCGGTCATTTGACAGATTTTTCGTATCTGTTTTCATCGGAGTGTTCGGCATCTATTGTCGATATCGTCATCGAGATCGTCGACCACTTGCCGTCAACATTGGGCATTTTCATAAGCTGTCGGCCAACGTCGGCCACTTCGGTCATTTTCTGTATATTCATCGAGGTTCGTCGTGTATCATAGTCGTCGAGCGTTGTTAAGGCGAAATATATGCAGTCTTGGAAAAACAGTTATCTCTGTTCGAAAGGAATTCTTCTTTCTTATTGTTCCTTCTTGTATTTATGATTCAGTCCTTTCTTTTCATATATACTGTTAATTATTTTTCCTTTTCATATCTTTAGGTCCTCATTCACAAGAGTGAAGGTGACCTCATGGGTAAGATGGTGCAGGTAGAAATAACGTCTGCTGGCGAACACTTCCAAATGGCGCGCGTCCTGCGTGATAGCGAGGTTCACTCACCCGGCCTAGTTGAGCCGCTACCAAAAGGTGCGGTCAGTGGCGTTCGCAGTGAGGTCACGCGTGAAAGTATCGTTCAGAATCAAGAAAGTCCTTGGAATCAGTGGACTAAAACTGCAGTGGTCGTGCTACTAGCTGTCGTTCTAGCTGATGTGTTAAGACTTTTGTATTTATGGAGTAGTCAATGAGATTAAATAGTAAATAGCTCAAAATAATGTAATGATAATAACAAAAACGACATATTGAATTTTACTGCTGTAAGACACAAATTTAAAGGGCATTTGACACCCTTCTGCGCATGTGCGGCAATTTGATTTCTCATCCGACGGAACATCATCACTTTTCAAAGTTGTTATTTGTTAGAAGAATCCTCCTCCATCGACCCTGTGAGGCGTTTGAAAATAGTAATACCGATTTTGAAGAACTATTTAGTCGTCTAGGAAAGATTTAAAAGTCGTATTTTTTGTTTTGAGTGGAAATCCGTCGAGAAATACAAGGTCCTCGAGAGGTTTTTCCAAACGGTTACAGGCCAAAGCTACTTTCACTTCGTAACTGTCTTGTTCGAAAAAAAGAAAACGAAGGAAAGATGCAAGATCTAATATCTCAAACTTTGTATATATAGCTACAGATACAGATACAATTTGGAAGAACGTAGAGCGTATGCGCTTGTAATCAACGGACGCGGCCTTCACGCAACATAACCATGATAAATATTCTTTACAAACAAAAGGCCAAAAGCCGGCGAATAAAGAGATATTCGAAAGGCACGTGCAACTCTAAGCTGACCTGCGGCGAATTCGTGGCGCTCGTGATAGTATTACAGTTTCTATTGGTTAAAAAAAATGTTGTCAATCAAGACCGCACATGCGCTTTATCGTGACAATGGCCCTTTAATTTGGTTGAATGCATTCTCGTCCCCAGAGGCTGCGATCCTTTTGGTCAGTTACGGGGATCGCGACCTCTGGCCAGGTCCAACTCCGGAAGTCCGCATTTCACGGACTTCCCGTCACTCTGCGCATGTTCAGAGCCGAGTCTGACAAATGTGATTGGTTCTGGTCTCAATCTATTGTGTTTACAAAGCCATTCAAAACCGGAATGTCGTTGGACTGGGCCAGAGGTCGCGATCCCCGTAACTGACCAAAAGGATCGCAGCCTCTGGGGACGAGAATGGGTTGAATGGTTATTGTGTATTCTGTGATTTAACATGATAAACATACACCTGAACTAGCAAAGCCTCTCTTTGTTTTCTCTATTTTCCTGTCTCTATTTTAACTCTTTTTCCACCTTCTCTTAATCGGGTAGAATGGCCCGAGATCGTTACTTATGTACCAGTCAAATCAAAGCTTAAACATCCCCACCGGACATACCCCGGGCATTTGACGCCTCTTCCTGCCCTGGAGGGAGGGCATTTGATTACAACTCATAGGGGGTGGGGAATTTGATCGCTAGCCTCGATTTCATGTTAAGAGTCGCGCTGATTCTACTTGGGTCGATAAATCGTGGCGGAGACATCGGAGACAAACTTTGATGAATTCAAAGGAAAAGATTGCGTATTCGTGGGGGATTGGTTGAAAACCAAAGGCCTACAGAAGCTGTGTTCCGTATTTGAAGGTGTTTAAGAAAGATTTTTATCTACAATATATATATAAATATGCGTTGTCTGATAAACCATGTTAACATTGCACAGCCTCAGAAGCGTAAAAGAAACTACTGAAAAGTTAAAACAGTAATCTGGCAATTTTCCCGGGGGTGGGGCATTTGAACAGCTTTTCGGCCCGGTGAGGGGGGGTTTTGAACAAATTTTTCCAAAAATGCAAATGCCCGGAGGGTTGCCCGGGGAGGGGGATGTTTAAGCTTCGATTTGACTGGTACATTATTTAAGAGCACCGAAGGGCAAATATTTGAATGCAAACGCGCTTTAAGTAGCCGTAAATAATTGACTACAGGGGACTGACAAAACTCACTCTTCTGATTTTCCTAAGTCATATCTAGCGTTTTTAACCCTATGATGTCCAATAGGAATATTGTATGTGTAATTGTAACCCCCAAATAAGAATTTTTACGACGTTCAAAGTCGATCCTGTTATTAAAAAAATAAGAACAAACGAAAGTCGGGAGAAAGTACAGCTAGGACTGTATTCTTGACTTGCACTATCATTCAATAGAAGAAAAATAATTCGAAAAACATTCAGTGGTAAAGTCAAGACATTGTGATGTTGCAGGAGATTGATTGCAAGTTTCAAGTCTGTTCGTTTTCCCAAAGTTCAGATATTCGTTGAAATATTTTGCACAAATTTACTGAGCCCAGTATAGAGCTGACGTACATGTTGGTGTACCTCCTTGAGACAGCAACGTGGCGGCCGGAAAATAGTATCAACATACGACTATTCGTAAGGTTCTGTGAGACCTTGTATAAGGACGTTCGCGCCCATTGCTACTGCACATCTCTAGTGTGCACGCTATTCATTAGGCACGCGCGTTGCCACGTCATTTTCAAGCGCGCGCACCGAGTCGAAAACTCAACAAAATATAGAGCTGATGACCTTTGCGTTAACTTTGTCTGCGAATATTTTTGTTGGATGCTCGGTGACCCCCACTTTTTTTTCGGCAGATCACTTCCTTTTCTGATTCTTTCCATCATATTGAAAAACCAAAAAATCTGCACTTGGGAAGTTTTAATTTTTTCTCATATACTATTCAAATAGGGTCGAATTGGTACATGGATACAGGTGTGCGTGACTTAGAAGTTGCATTTTATAAGGCTTATTCTACCTGATTTAAGACATGTGTAGCAAAGATCTATCAAATAGGCCTATATATGCTGTGTTAAACACACAACTTAGATATGATTCTTCAACTTTAATATATGCCGAAAGTATTGAATTCGGCCAGAATCGCCTCGTGTGACTGGAAATTCAAGAAATGCTATGGTCTGTGTTACGCCTTATCTTCAGAACGAGTTCGGTGACCCCCGATTTTTTTATACGTTTTTAATCTAATCTAATTTAATCTAATCTTGTCATTTTCTATCTGCAGTTAAATAAGTCTGTACGTGGGAAGTTTTGGGCGCGAACGTCCTTAAGGTGGATGGTACCCGTTTTCAAGTTTTTTGACTATGTAAACTTTGAAAGGAAAGAACACAAAATCAATCCAACATCATAACAAAATTTGTGTATAATTCAATTGCGGTAGTGCGATTCAGCACGCGCACAAGGATAATTACAAAAACAAACATTCTATTAATAAACAGCGATCATTTTATTTCTTATTTTTCTTTGTAATTGAACGCGGTGTGTTGATGGTTTAATTTTTTTTTTATCACAAGGGTATGTTAGAGAAGGTAACGATGCAAAGAACCCAGCAATTCTCGGATTTTTTCAATGCGGCGCATGGGTAGTTGCTCGAAAAATTGAGACTGAGTGCTATTGCAGAAACTTGCTGATTTCGAACATTCCAGTTATTAGAATTTCAAGAAAGTTGGCAAAAAACAGTTTAGAAACCACGTGAATGATCTATGGCAAAACATGTTGACAGAGGGAGTTTATAATAATACAGGACGATTTGCGGCGGATTACGAAAACCTCTGAAGGGATTTTATGTCAATTCGTAGAAGGCAAAGGATGAAAACAATCCAACAACTGGATTTTTCTTTTAAATAAACGTAACAAAAACTATTTATTCAGCTTTGTTTTAGCCAGCCCCGTCTCCATAGCAACAGCACACACCTTTGCCAAAGAATCGCTTCGCCGATC
>JAHPZR010002833.1:22500-30000 GCA_019787425.1 Platygyra sinensis
CATACAATCTAAAATCATGACAATCCGTGTAAGTTATGATATAAATAAAATATTAATCTAATGATATAACTTGGTACCTTCGTCTTCTTGTCTTGATTCGATGCTCTACGAGGTTGGTCACGGCTAGCGCTAGCTGAAGACACTTTCTGGTTCTCTGTCGTTCTCAGGTGATTGAATTCATGTACAAGCCAATCGCGGTTGTCGGTTTTGTTTGGTTTTCAACAACTGTTTAATGGTTTCAGCAACAACAGATCCAAACGTATATCCAGGGGCAGCTTCTTTGTTCTTCTTCCCGCGAAAAGAAAACCAGCGCGCCTTCTTTAACTCCGCGAGGAAAATTCTACTGAAAACTGGATCAATTTCGTACGAATGCATCGGGAGAAACACCATATCTTCTAATTCGGGAGGCAAATCTCGTTTTGTGCCCGTTTTCAATGACCGATGACGGGTTCATTCGAAGTCGAAGTCTCTATTATATGTAAGCGAAATGTTCCCGCGTTGTGAAAATTTATTACAAAAAATAAATTATGCGGCCAGATCATATCTGAAAATTACCAGGTTTTTATCAGTTTCTTTTATTGAAAGCAATTATCGCAAACCACAATAGAACCGCAAAATTCTTGCGATGACAGCAACCTGACAGATAAATGACGTCACGCCATAGCAACCGGACCTGGACCTTCCTTCTGCATGAATTTTTTTTCTTTACCTTCTTCTTTGCACGAATTTTTTTTCTTGGCAATTTCCCTTGCATGAATTTTTTTTTGGTTTTTTCCCCACCCCCCCCCCCCCCCCATCACTTTTCTAATGGTCCGTCCCTAATGTTCTTGGCTATTCTTTTCTCGGAAATTGTAATTTTCTTAATTAATTGTAATAAGACTTCGAGTCTTCAAATTCGGTCTGTAATCATACTCATGATAAACAAATCGGACTTCGCTGCGCGGTCACCCGATTTTGTTTTCAATCTTATGACCGAATTGGACTCCGCTCAGGCCTAAATCGTTTTCTTTTGCTATGTTTGGTATTCTTTGTTTTCATGTGACGTCATCATTTTCCAAAATTACAAATTAGCAATCCTACTGGCGTTTTAGAGTCATCAGACATAAGACCTTACCAAAACTTGGCGTTTTACGACGTATAAGCTCGATAGGTTTCCTCATTTTCTAATAAAGGGCAGTTTATGCGTTGCGTGACATTAAATGGCGGTCCGAGAACGATCACGCGTAGGTTAAAAGAACAGTTATCGCTTACGTTTTTGGTAACTGAACAGTTCTTGCACTAGAAGAAGTATTACTTTTAATGTCCCAGAACTCTAGAGTAATAATTTTTCGTTTCAATGGCAAAACTCAATGACAGATGTTTCTGTTGGTTTCCGGCCGCCATGTTGGTGCCCCTCGGAGGGGCACCAACATGGCGTCTCCATACAAAGCTCTATAAATTTAGGTGAAACTGTTTACCGCATAACGCGTCGGTGAAACGTGTTACAGACCTAAATCTCGGCGATGTTTTTTGTCTATCAATTTTCTCTCATATACCTGATTCTTGACTTAATTTATTGAATGGTTACAATTTTTATTTTCGATGCAATTGTTGTTCTGGTTGTTCTTGTTCCCTAGCTTTGTGAAGTTAGAAAATTAAAAAAAAAAAAATCTCCTTTAATAGAAAATAAAAGAAAACTAGCGAAAAAAAAAAGAAATTATGCCGGGACTAGGATTCGAACCTGGGTTACTGCGGCCACAACGCAGTGTCTTAACCACGAGACGATCGCGGCGTGCCACCGAGGAGGTAGATGAACGAATTGGAAATTATTGGAGGTATAAAGTATTCCCAACGGGTGTTTTTCATAAGTATCGGCATACAATAAGCACTTAATGACTGGTCCAGTGGGTTTTGTTTCCCCAAGACCCCCAATGTTCCTTGAGGCGAAGCCGAGGGGAACATTGAGGTCTAGGGGAAACAAAACTCACTGTTTCCCGAAGGGCCAGCCATTAAGCGGTTTTGTTATACCTCCCAACTCAAATACGTTTCCTGATTGGAGGAGAACGTGTCACGTGCCATTAGTCAAAACTCAATGACGCCCTAGGGCGAACAAAACTCAATGACGCCCTAGGGAAACGACACCTTGAACTTTGGACTCGCACGTGATCAAGTTGTGCACCTTGAAACCGCGGGAAATTTGTGTAGTCGGCCTGATGTTGAAAAGCCATTGAAGTAGGACAACGTTTCTCATTAGAGACGGCATTCATTATTCAAGAAAAGGGATTTATAGTCGCAAAAACATATCATGCAGATTAACAAAAGGGAAAATATGAACGTTTTGTCTACAAGCGTTTGGTTTGGCGCCAAAAAATGGGTTGCCCACGTTCGTCAACTCGCTCGTCGATCGCTGTCGCCAGGTAGGAAAGTATTTGTGTAATTTACAACAAAATATGCTGCTCTTGATCAAATCAAACTCAAAATGCTCGAGTAAAGCATTAGAAGACGCCAAAGCAACTTTAGTACTGTCTATATTTTTTGTGAGATGCAAACAAAAAGACTGCAGGCCAGGTTGGTTTTGGCAGCCGCTCAATTTTGCGAGTGCGGCCAGTTTATGCAATGGCGCCAAGCGAATCATTTTTTTTCGGAGCTTTTTCTATATTTGAGTCGGGAGGTATAACAAAACACTTAATGACTGGCCCCTCGGGAAACAGTGAGTTTTGTTTCCCCTCGACCTCAATGTTCCCCTCGGCTTCGCCTCGGGGAACATTGAGGGTCTCGGGGAAACAAAACTCACTGTTTCCCTTGTGGCCAGTCATTAAGTGCTTATTGTTATACCTACCGACTCAAAATAAATTATTTGCTTGACGCCACTAGCTGCGCTCGCAAATTGAGCGGCTGCCAAAATCAACCTGTCCTATCGCAAAATCACGATAAAAGTCCTTTTCTTCGCAGCTAAACAAAACTATAGATGGTACTAAAGTTGCTTTGGCTTCTTCTAATGCTTAACTCAAGCATTCTGAGTTTGATTTGATCAGGAACAGCATATTTTGTTGTAAATTGCACATATACTTTCCAACCTGGCGACCGCAATCGAAGAGCGATTTTACGAACGTGGGCGACCCATTTTTGGCGCCAAACCAAAAGCTTGGAGACACAAAACGTTCCTATTTTCCCTTTTGTTAATCTGCATGATATGTTATTGCGACTGTAAAACCCTTCCGTCTCTAATGAGAAACGTTGTTCTACTTCAATGGCTTTTTAACATCAGGCCGACTGGTACACAAATTTCCCGCGGTTTCAAGGTGCACTACCTGATCACGTGCAAGTCCAAAGTTTAAGTTGTTGTTTCCCTAGGGAGTTAGTGAGTTTTAACACACGGCACGTGACGCGTTCTCCTCCAATCGGAAAACGTGTTCAATTGGGAGGTATAACAATTAACACTTAATAACTGGTCCCGAGGGGAACAGTGAATTTTGTTTCCCGAGAATCTCAATATTGGCCCGATTTATACTGGAGACGGATGATCCGTCCGGAAGGATCATCCGTGGAGAAGGATCATCCGTTTAGTATAAATACGGGAAGGACTACGAGACGAACTATCGGTATGCCGTGTGAGTCATCCCGCTTTTATACCGTTTTAATAGTTTATTAAAAAAGGCAGCTGGCTTCTTGAAACGAGGTGTAGTATTCGTGGATAGTTCGTCTTATTCCCGCATTTATACACAGCGACGGATCATCCGTCTTGACGAGTTATCCACGATGATTCGTCTGACAAGTCAGATTATCGCGATAGCTCGTCTGGATGGATGATCCGTCTGCTTGCCCGTATTTATACACAGACGGATTATCAGACGAGCTATCGTTCTTTGCCCAAGCTCGTCCTAGACGGATGATCCGTCTCTAGTATAAATCGGGCCAATGTTTCACGAGTTGAAGTTGAGGGAAACATTAAGATTCGAGGGAAACAAAATTCACTGTTCCTCAATTAAGGGACCAGTCATTATGTGATTTGTTATATAGAAAAGCAAAACAAAAGCAAATTTTGAAAAACGCGCTGAGATTCCAGCGACAACATCAGGCCACCTTCAACTACACGCTCTGATCACGCTGCAACAGCGGTCAACATTTCGCGGGCAGCAGTGAACTGTTTCCCGTTTGACGTCATACTTTTCGCAATGTTGCCCGTACATGAAATTTAGGCGGTAAACAGTTTCATTGTTAGATGTCATGTGACCATGATCTAGCCAATGAGTGGGCGTGCTGTAGCAAAAAATGTCAGCTATATAACAAGGTCTCTTTCAAACCAAGTAGCTTACTCCTGGTTAAATTTAGACCTGAAGTTATGTCTCTCCAATTCTCCTCCACTAAAAGAACCTGGTGAACAGAGGTTCACTGCTAGGTTGCGGCTGCAGGCAAGTAAAACTGCCCCCTCTTACGAAGAGCTCACACTTGAAACGTCAGCTTCGCTAACTCGCTACAACGTTGATATTATCAGCTTCAAGTTGATAAAAAAACCTCTTCCAGTTGGACCTGACACAGCTTGTTGTCCCTGATAGAGTACCTTTTTAGATATGAAGAGCTTTTTCTGTGTAACACAAACCTTATTAGCTTCTTATTAAGGCTGGATCAGTATAGTCACGTTATTTATATATCTATTTCTCAGGTGATTGCTGAACACGTGTACTTCATCTCGATTGGAACGTTTATTGTCAACTCTGAACGCGAGCGGGAAGGAGGTGCAGGCTGGGTCTTTCACATTTTTTAGTTTGTGATTTAAACGCTTAATTGCCACTACACTAATGAAGTTTCTCACATCACTGCTGGACTCTGGTGTAAAATAGATACACAACAGTCAAAGATAAAACTTCAAAGACAATTCCAACCACAGACCCGCCTCGGACGTAGAAACTTTCCGATAATAAGCTGTGCAATTTAAATTTATACCAACACGTCCAGATAATATATATCAAACACGAGAAACAGTGTTTCATCGGGATGTCCAAACATCGAGAAGAGTATTTTTGACGAAATTCGAGGTGTTTGGATAGCCGATAAAACATTGTCTCGAGTTTTTGATATATCTTCTCAATCGAAACAAAAACTAAGAAGTAAACAGAGAAGTAAAAGTGTCAAAATCTACGTTTATTGAAACCTCCTTCACGCTTAAGATTTTCTTTGTTTTAACTTGATGAATTATTAATGAGTTTTAGAATGGATTTCCAAGTACCACTAAATCTGGTAAGACTGCCCCTTTAAGTATAGAAAAATCCTTGCTGACGTCATTGTTCACATTTTTCCTCATCAACATACGACTTTTCACAAAGAAGGAATCACGCTAGACACGAATTGACTACAAACATTCAAAGAGCTTGTAAACTTTAGTAATTGGTGAACTTTTTGGCTCTTCGGGTGTAATATTCGAGAAATAGGCTCTTTGCAAGATCCGGTCACATGGTACGGATTAAATTATGCTGGGACGCAAGTTACACAGTGGGACTTCCAAAACAAGGAAAGTCGGGCTGAACTGGTACAAGTTCCTTTGTTTTGAAAGTTCCACTGCGTTATTTGCGTCTCAGCATAATCTATTCCGTACCATGTGACCGGATCGTGCAAAGGACCAACTGGAAAAAGTTCTGGGTGGCTAAAAGGCTAATGAGCTTATAAATTCTTTGTAAACTTTTGAGTTCTCAAACCCACGTCGCACAAAAAAAGTATTCAATACATGGGGCTCAAATTCCTTGGCAGAGTGAATTACGCTGTGCACTTTCAGTATTCTAAACTAATGTTTTTGAAACTCCATCAGAAACTGCATCGCTTATGCTTATGAGCAACCTCGTTCCCAGGGCCTTTTCTCTGGCTTAGGGGCGGGAAAAGGCCCTGGGAACGAGGTTGGCTAATGGAGGCAAACATTGTAAACAAAGATTCTCCTATGAGCTAAGTATTCGTACCCTTGTTTATAGCATTCTGAATCTGTTCCGTGTAGAATTTGCTGCTCCCAACGCGACGTTTAAGACTAGTAGTTTTTTTCAAGACTCTCCTATGGCGGCTGTCAATATCTAGCATGTCATCTAACGACCGACTACGCGTCATGCGCCTCGAGGGAGGAGGCATCGACTTCATACATGACGGGTCTTCTTCAGACAAGTTAGAGGCCACACTTGACCAAGTCCCGGATTCGTCGAGAGCGTGATCAAGCGAGCTGTTGCTGTGGCCATTGAAAACACCCAAATGATCATTGGAACTCTTTTTTTGTAAGGCTCGGTGAAGAGTTGCCGTATAAAAAGACATCTTGGACGAACAATCCTCCGAGTCCACAGCTGCCAAGCGTTGTAACAGTCGAGAATATTTATCCAACAGATCCTTGGAGGAATAAAAGAAACAGCTAATTTTTAAAAATTGCTTGATTTTAAAGCGGCCTTTACACTCCTCTCCGTATGTGCAGCGACTCGATCTTGAAATGTAGTGACATTGCTACTTTAAGGAAGTTTGCGCCCAAAATGTTCCCATGTACAGATTTTTTTTAAAACAAAAGGGGCCTTTCACATTCCTCTCAGTCCCTCTCAGTATGTGAAGCGATTCGATCTTGAAATGTCGCGACATTGCTCCTTTAAGAAAGTTCGCGCCTTGAATGTTCCAATGTACAGATTTATTTTAAAACTCCCCATGCAAATTTTGCCAAAAAGTCAAAAAAGGCACCTTGCTCGTTTTCCGAAATAAGGCGTATAGAAGTCCACGCGTTTTTAGAGGCTTTGGACATATTAAGAACTTAGCGTACGACTATCAGAAATAAAAGAAACTGCATTAGTAAAATTTAGATCAGGTAAACGTACTCAATTCAACACAACAGATTTACAGCTGATGTCACTCCTTGAGGTAGAAGAGGCCTTGAAAAAGAATACATAGTTGCCTTGCTTTGCGACGCGAATTACTTGCGCAGTAACAATGGGCACGAACTTACTGAACGTAAAAAAGCAGAATGACACAACGACAACATGATTACACACGTGCCGTTGTCTTACCTTGTAGACTTCCTCCAGTTTCAGCGCCTGCAGTTCAGCTGCTTTAGAGGCATCGTGTACATGATCGTAGCGATACTGATTGACGTAATGTGAAGACCATAGTTTAAGGTAAGGTATTCTGTACTGAGGATGGAGAACTCTGCGATCAACAAAACGGGAAAGTACGACATTTGTCATTATAGTGATTCTCTAAATTAATAAGATGGTTTATGTTTGAGAAACCTGTCGAATCTCGCGAGCCTCTCTGCGAAGAAACTGCAACTGATGCGAAAAGATGCATGACCAAATCTTCACAAAAATGTAAAATCTAAAAACAAGACTGCAAAGTTGACGAGGGGTAAGTTTACAGAAAACGACCAAGTACTTATTCGTGGAAACATCATTATTTCTCACCAAAAAATAGTAATTTAAGATAGCGAAAAAAGCTCATTAGAAAGGCGCCGATCAAGATCACAAGCAACTATGCAATATAGAGAAAAAAGCCTGAGCCTCAGGTTTAGTT
>JAHPZR010002833.1:32500-45000 GCA_019787425.1 Platygyra sinensis
AATTCTCTACTTGCACAAATCCCATAATACACCTCTTTTACCCCCCAAAAATTTACATAGGCATTGTTTAAATTACTCTTGGGACATGTTAATGTCCCAGGAGAAATTGCAAACAATGAGTATGCAAAATTTTTGGGGGGTAAAAGAGGTGCATTATGGTATTGTGCAAGTAGTGAATAGCCCTTTTCACGGTTAGTCTTTCTCATTTGCATTACAATGAAATTCAACGTGGATGCGAGGCAATTTCGGGCTAAAACTGCAAAATAGCCCGAAATAGGCCCTTTGCACAACCCGGTCACATGGTACAAAATTAAATATACTGGTGAGCAAGTTGCGCAGTGGGACTTCCAAAACAATGCACCTGCCTTTGTTTTGGAAGTCCCACTGCGCAACTTGCTCACCAGTATATTTAATTTTGTACCATGTGACCAGGTCGTGCAAAGGGCCTATTGCCTCGGATACATACTAGATTTCAATGTAATGCAAATGAGCAGAGTTAACCGTGAAAAGGGCTATTGAGAAGGTACATCAAACACTCGAGACAGCGTTTCATCGGCTATCCAAACACCTTGAAATACTCCGCTGCTCGTCGTGTTTTCAACTCTCTTCTCGGCGTCCGGGTATCCCAATGAAACACTGTCTCTCGTGTTTGATGTAATACTTGTGCAACTTGCGGCGCAGCGTGGTTGATGTTGTGCCAAGTGACTTGTTTTGACCTCTGCAGTAAAACAACAAAATAACAAATAATCCATAGGGTCTAAAATAATTCTTTGCATAATGTAAGAAACTTCATTAGTGTAGTGGCAATTAAGCGTTTAAATCACAAACTAAAAAATGTGAAAGACCCAGCCTGCACCTCTTCCCGCTCGCGTTCAGAGTTGACAATAAACGTTCCAAATCGAGATGAGTACACGTGTTCAGCAATCACCTGAGAAATAGATATATAAATAACGTGACTATACTGATCCAGCCTTAATAAGAAGCTAATAAGGTTTGTGTTACACAGAAAAGCTCTTCATATCTAAAAAGGTACTCTATCAGGGACAACAAGCTGTGTCAGGTCCAACTGGAAGAGGTTTTTTTTATCAACTTGAAGCTGATAATATCAACCGTTGTAGCGAGTTAGCGAAGCTGACGTTTCAAGTGTGAGCTCTTCGTAAGAGGGGGCAGTTTTACTTGCCTGCAGCCGCAACCTAGCAGTGAACCTCTGTTCACCAGGTTCTTTTAGTGGAGGAGAATTGGAGAGACATAACTTCAGGTTCTAAATTTTAACCAGGAGTAAGCTACTTGGTTTGAAAGAGACCTTGTTATATAGCTGACATTTTTTTTGCTACAGCACGCCCACTCATTGGCTAGATCATGGTCACATGACATCTAACAATGAAACTGTTTACCGCCAAATTTCATGTACGGGCAACATTGCGAAAAGTATGACGTCAAACGGGAAACAGTTCACTGCTGCCCGCGAAATGTTGACCGCTGTTGCACGTGATCAGAGCGTGTAGTTGAAGGTGGCCTGATGTAGTCGCTGGAATCCCAGCACATTTTTCACAATTTGCTTTTGTTTTGTTTTGTTATATTACAAATCACTTAATGACTGGTTACTTAAGGAACAGCAAATTTTGTTTCCCTCGAGTCTCCTTGTTTCCCGAGACAAAATGGAGGGAAACATTGAGATTCTCGGGACACAAATGTTTACTGTTCCCCTCGGGACCAGTCACTAAGTGTTAATTGCTATTGCTTATGTCCCCAAAGAGGCTTTCAAGCTTGAGAAACCTCCAGAACGGCGCAGAACTTTCCAAAGGTTCCGTGCCAAACTATGGGGTAAAACACAGTACTTCTGGAGGGGCTTCACAGTTTTTTCACGACAATTTCCCCAAAAGGTCCAAACCATTTCCTTACAAGGAAAATGATTAACGAGAAAGGCGTGACAGATTACCTCAAGCAAAAGGCTGTTGAACTCGAATGAGAACGGAAACTGTTCCAGGACCTGCAGAAAGAAAGGGCATAATGTTACTTTTTAAATCTGTGATACGTTCCCCAGCCCACTACCCTACCCCCGTGAGAATCTGTCGTTGAAATTATAGGTTGAAAGATTCTATTCATTCTGGTTGCCTCTGGTTTCATTTTCTCACCAAAACGAATGACGAATATTAACTAGTGAGACAATCTCAGATAGTGCAGAGTGTTATGCTGGACTGTAAGTACATTTTGAGTCATCAGCTGCCTGTATGTAACTTGTTGGTTCAAGGCGAAAAATAACTTACAATTACTGTTTGTCAAGAAGGCTTTAAATTTTACTGTGGTGTTTTACGTTGAATTTCGTTTACTTTTAATTCATTGATACGCTGAACTAGCAAACGTGATAATTTATTTTTTCAACGCCAACATTTGTGACTTGATACTTTTGTTTTCCTCGCAAAGTTTGTAACATGATACCCTTGTTTTCCCAAAAACATACAAAGGAAAATATGCTGGCTTTTTTCCTGCTGGAGAAAAATGAACTAATGCCGCTGTAGATTTGCAGAACTGTTACTAGAGTGCTCAATAGATATACTAGAGCAAAATATTTGAAGACAGTCTGATCAAACTTGGATTTGACTTGGCATATTTATTACTATATAGTTTCGTACCGCACAACTTGTGCAGCACTCATCAGATAAAATAGCCAACTGCAAAATTACTACATAACGCTGATATATATAGAAAGAGACGGGGTATATATATATATACTTACTTATACTTATTAAGTATATATATATATACTTAATTGGCCACTCCCCATCGGGGCTTTTCAGGACCAATGCAAACAAACAATGACAAATTAATATTCAAATAAACATAACTAGGTTAAGAATCCCAACTGGCGGGAGGCAAACCAGTAGGCTATTTACAAACGTGGCCGAGAAGTTGAACGCGGGGCTTCCGAGAACAACATCAGCTAGCTAGCGGTCAGAACAGGATTTGGACCCGCGACCTACGGATTTCAAATCCGACGCTCTAACCACTCGACCACGCTGCCTCCCAAACGATACGCTGTGACAAAAGCGTTCTTTCCACTAAAAAGGAAAACTGACATTACCTGAAATATAACTGCTATCGCCCGTTAAGAGGAGTGTGGTATCGCACGCATGAATGCTGAACTCGAGAACGGATTTTAACATGCTGACAGTGCTAGAGCGCATGCGTCTTACATGTTGTGTTCTACCACAAGGAAAAGCACTTAACGTTCAAGTATAATTGTGTATGTAACGTATCGTTTACCTCAAATATATTTAACATTAATGCTAATCAATCTGCGCATGCGCTTCGAGCAAATTGCTTTTGTTCTTAAGAGCAGAATAGTACCACAAGGATAACAAGAGAATATTGGAACCGTATATAGTTTTCTGATGTAACAAGAGAAGTAATGTAGGTATGTTTTACGTAGCAATCAAAGGTACCTACCCCACCCGCTCAAAACAAAACATTAAAGTTTACACCTTATTGCCATAGTGCATTATTGCCATATTGCCATAGTGCTTTAGCGGCGTCAACCCCCAAACCACTCCAATAGTGCACTCTCCACTAAAAATTAGAATCTCTTTAAGTGCTTCTATGAGGATTCGTCAAAAACGACTTTCTTTCTAAATGATACAAGAAAAAGATCTTTAACGGACGGTGAGTGTCGCTGTACCTGCCAAACACAATCCAACCACTGAAGAAACACAGGACTGTGTTCATCTTGAGTCTGAGACAGCAGGGTGCGGTCATAAAATCTGTGACCAAATGACAGCCACTCCTTCTGAATCAAAACCTGCATTAAAAGATAAACAAGCATTGGTACGTTGGATTACAATCAGGAAGACCTCTTGCAGGAGGCGCGGTGCCCTAATGGTTAGCAAGCTGGAGTCCGGATCGGCTGTTGAGCGTTTACGCTCGTAATTGATCGTAACGTATCGTATCATATCGTAACGTATCGATGATCAACGGGTACCCGATGGCAATCAATGAGTATTCAACTTAGTACCCATAACAACAAAGAAAGGGTTATAAGGGTGAACAAAACAACAAAGAATATGTACAAACCTGAAAACCAGCAACTGTTCTGTAGTATGGGTCAAGGAGCAACTGAGACAGACTTGATACCTAACAAACACGAACGAAACATTCTAAATCCAACAAACCTACTCAAGTTTGTTGTCAATATGATGTTAACTCCTGAACCCATCACGGTAACATAATTGCTATCCTGTAATACAACGTCGTTTATTTCCTCAATTTTCATGCCAGGGTATTTGAGTCCAGCGGGTTCATAGAAAAGACATAGTAAACATAAAACCACCACCACCACCACCACCATCATCATCATCTTAATAAAACATAGGCACGCAAGGCGTGCAAGAGTTATTTTTTGGTGAACCGAAAGGTTTCAGAGATAGCAGAATTCTGAATCGATGACATGTAAAATGTTTTACTAAACAAACTACAGTAACCTGACACGTCTCCAAATTACTATAGATATCATCTTATTTTCTAACAGGCAATTTGATTCGTTCTTTGTTACAGACCACACTGTGATTGGTGTGACATGCACACATGCATAACTTCCCATCACTCACCGATCTCATAGCCCTTTCAACCCCAAGAGGAATTTTTGCTCAAAAATACTCAAGCCGTTAAGAGAACATTTCGCATTTTATACGAGTCGTAAGTTTACCCTTTTTACAAAACAACAATACTTCATCGAAAATAGAAAGAAAGAGAAAAAACTTTCTGATACATTGAAAGTCTGATTTTGCACTTTAACTTGACGCCACACAGTCTTCAAAAAATATCGAACTGAAATGAATGTCATCAAATAAAGCTATAAACTGCTACTGCAGAGACGTAAAAACAGTCTAGAAATGAAAGCTTCTTTTTTGTTTAATATCCTGGAAACAAAAGCCGACAATTTGTAAGCTCCCATTGAATTTATTCCCATAGCAAAAATAGAAGTGTCAAGTTACCATTTATAACAAAAAATAGCAAACATCTCGTGCGAACGATTTTCTCCGACACGAAAAATAAAAGTGTCAAGTTACCATTTGTAACTAAAAATAGCAAGCATCTCGTGGGAACAGGTGCTGACGATTCGTTAGCTCTAATTGAATTTACTCCCTTGTGAAAAACAAAAGTGTCAAATTACTGTTTGTAACTAAAAAATAAAAATATCTTTTGCATGCAACAAGAACAAAGCAGTCGTTACCTGTACCTATTGTAAACGTTCGAACTCTTTCGAATCAAAATAGTCTTGTCTCCCCTAAAACATTTCCTAAGAACTAGAAGCAACGATGCGTGAAGTCTAATCGAATTTACTCCTTGTGAAAAACAAAAATATCAAGTTACCTTTGTAACTAAAAATAACATCTCGTTCATTTGCATACAACTAGCTCACGCACTGTTTCAAACCTCAAGACTCATCTCGTCCATAACTAAAATCCTCAACCTAACCCACCGAATTTGCCGAGGTAAACCCAATATATGAATACTTCCTCCTCTTTTATAGAAGAATAAATATGGCCGTTCTGAACTGTATCGGGATCAAATCTTCTCATATACCATTTACCTTTAAAACAAGAAATTTGATTGGCTGTTTATAGTAGACCCGATCTGATTGGTGTGACATACATACATCTCTCACTGACTCACTGACTCACTCACTCCCTGATCCAGTGACCCGTCCACAACATACTTGACGCGCCGACTAAGAGGTATTTTTTTTACAAAAAAATAACTCAAAAACTACATTTTACAGTTGGACTGGCCCGCGGATAGCTATGCCAGTCTAGGTGGGCCAGTCGATCAATAGTTACAAATCATTTATTATTATTATTATTATTATTATTATTATTACTAATGCAAATGTAATTGCTGTAATCTGATTGGCTGAGCCATTACACAATATCAGCCATTATGGTTCACCACTAAATTTTCTCTGATTCTGATTGGTTTAAATTGATCACATGATCCGATATTGTTCGTCCGCGGAGAGACAGTATCAGCGCTTAGTGTGCAGTGGCTGGAGGTCGTCTACAAAACGGCGACCTTTTTTTCGTTTTTGTTTCAAAGATTCTGATGCAAATGGATAATTTAATTCCTGAGAAGACTAAACGAAGGACATTTACGGTTTGACTATAAAAAAGTTCAAATTATTACCACGCCATGCCACCGCATGCCACGCCATCCCACACCACACAACACCACACCACACCACACCACACCACGCTACCCCTCGATGTCAGTATGTTTAACTCAACAAAGGCAACTGTTAGCTAAACATGGGTGAAGCCATTGAGGCGGGGCTACCGTACACATGAAAAAGAGTGAAATATGGAAAGTAATCTTGAAAGGGAATTGTTAGGATTAAAATGGGTTGGAAACACTACCAGACAGTTTACCCCCCAAAAGGGAACCCCAGGTTGGTAGGAGTCTGTTTGATGTCCATCTACTAATTCTTCATTTCAAATTTCAATTTTCCAAATCCACCAAATCGTCAACATTTCATATTTTTGTCAATTTAACCTATCCTTTGAGAAAAAATATCTCTTTCCTAAAATGCCCCAAAATCACCCAAAAATTTACACAAAACCGCCAAACAGTGGTTAACGAAATAAGCATAGAGATTTAGCGTTGCTTGAAACGTAACCGAGATATTGGCAGAAAGGTCGTGTTAGGCAACGTCAAAACAGCCTTCACGGGTACCCCTGCCTTAAAGGCGGTGTTCCTTGATACATTCATAACCTATTATCAGAGAAGATATGCCATCGGGCTGCTTAGATGCATTCCTGTTGATGTGCTTTTACAAGAGGCTCGACTGTGGTTTAGTATTTCTGTTTCAACGAATGCTCTCTACATTTGACGATTTGTTGCACTAAGCTAAACCTGTAAGGCGTTACTCTTCTGTCAATCTTACTGTTTCAGCTTACTATTATCACAACACCAAGTTTGTATATGGCGAAGGAATCCCAGATTTCAAGGCTGTGAAGCTAAGTGCATACAAGCTTCAAGCAGTTCTGTCAAGTAGAAGGTAAGAGCTGAATGAGTTGTATAATGTTTTCTCTTTTTTCTGTGTGATTTGAATTATGGACTCTTTTCCAGTGATGACAGTAAATGGCTTTCTTCTCTGGAGGATTCTGATTGGCTTGCTCAAGTCAGCGAGCTGCTCCAAACTGCCACTCAAATCTCGGTCGCTATGGAGTGTGATAAGTCATCAGTTCTGATCAGCTATGAAGATGGCATAGACAGAACAGCTCAGGTGTGTTATTATTTTTTATAAAATAACTGAGATGCTACGCTCGCTCTCACAGGTTGTTAAGTGTATTTAAATGAGAGTATCTAAACACTGTTGTAATGTGTGGTGTGGTGTGGTGTGGTGTGGTGTGGTGTGGTGTGGTGTGGTGTGGTGTGGTGTGGTGTGGTGTGGTGTGGTGTGGTGTGGTGTGGTGTGGTGTGGTGTGGTGTGGTGTGGTGTGGTGTGGTGTGGTGTGGTGTGGTGTGGTGTTGTGTGGTGTGGGATGGCGTGGCATGCGGTGGCATGGCGTGGTAATAATTTGAACTTTTTTATAGTCAAACCGTAAATGTCCTTCGTTTAGTCTTCTCAGGAATTAAATTATCCATTTGCATCAGAATCTTTGAAACAAAAACGAAAAAAAGGTCGCCGTTTTGTAGACGACCTCCAGCCACTGCACACTAAGCGCTGATACTGTCTCTCCGCGGACGAACAATATCGGATCATGTGATCAATTTAAACCAATCAGAATCAGAGAAAATTTAGTGGTGAACCATAATGGCTGATATTGTGTAATGGCTCAGCCAATCAGATTACAGCAATTACATTTGCATTAGTAATAATAATAATAATAATAATAATAATAATAAATGATTTGTAACTATTGATCGACTGGCCCACCTAGACTGGCATAGCTATCCGCGGGCCAGTCCAACTGTAAAATGTAGTTTTTGAGTTATTTTTTTGTAAAAAAAATACCTCTTAGTCGGCGCGTCAAGTATGTTGTGGACGGGTCACTGGATCAGGGAGTGAGTGAGTCAGTGAGTCAGTGAGAGATGTATGTATGTCACACCAATCAGATCGGGTCTACTATAAACAGCCAATCAAATTTCTTGTTTTAAAGGTAAATGGTATATGAGAAGATTTGATCCCGATACAGTTCAGAACGGCCATATTTATTCTTCTATAAAAGAGGAGGAAGTATTCATATATTGGGTTTACCTCGGCAAATTCGGTGGGTTAGGTTGAGGATTTTAGTTATGGACGAGATGAGTCTTGAGGTTTGAAACAGTGCGTGAGCTAGTTGTATGCAAATGAACGAGATGTTATTTTTAGTTACAAAGGTAACTTGATATTTTTGTTTTTCACAAGGAGTAAATTCGATTAGACTTCACGCATCGTTGCTTCTAGTTCTTAGGAAATGTTTTAGGGGAGACAAGACTATTTTGATTCGAAAGAGTTCGAACGTTTACAATAGGTACAGGTAACGACTGCTTTGTTCTTGTTGCATGCAAAAGATATTTTTATTTTTTAGTTACAAACAGTAATTTGACACTTTTGTTTTTCACAAGGGAGTAAATTCAATTAGAGCTAACGAATCGTCAGCACCTGTTCCCACGAGATGCTTGCTATTTTTAGTTACAAATGGTAACTTGACACTTTTATTTTTCGTGTCGGAGAAAATCGTTCGCACGAGATGTTTGCTATTTTTTGTTATAAATGGTAACTTGACACTTCTATTTTTGCTATGGGAATAAATTCAATGGGAGCTTACAAATTGTCGGCTTTTGTTTCCAGGATATTAAACAAAAAAGAAGCTTTCATTTCTAGACTGTTTTTACGTCTCTGCAGTAGCAGTTTATAGCTTTATTTGATGACATTCATTTCAGTTCGATATTTTTTGAAGACTGTGTGGCGTCAAGTTAAAGTGCAAAATCAGACTTTCAATGTATCAGAAAGTTTTTTCTCTTTCTTTCTATTTTCGATGAAGTATTGTTGTTTTGTAAAAAGGGTAAACTTACGACTCGTATAAAATGCGAAATGTTCTCTTAACGGCTTGAGTATTTTTGAGCAAAAATTCCTCTTGGGGTTGAAAGGGCTATGAGATCGGTGAGTGATGGGAAGTTATGCATGTGTGCATGTCACACCAATCACAGTGTGGTCTGTAACAAAGAACGAATCAAATTGCCTGTTAGAAAATAAGATGATATCTATAGTAATTTGGAGACGTGTCAGGTTACTGTAGTTTGTTTAGTAAAACATTTTACATGTCATCGATTCAGAATTCTGCTATCTCTGAAACCTTTCGGTTCACCAAAAAATAACTCTTGCACGCCTTGCGTGCCTATGTTTTATTAAGATGATGATGATGGTGGTGGTGGTGGTGGTGGTTTTATGTTTACTATGTCTTTTCTATGAACCCGCTGGACTCAAATACCCTGGCATGAAAATTGAGGAAATAAACGACGTTGTATTACAGGATAGCAATTATGTTACCGTGATGGGTTCAGGAGTTAACATCATATTGACAACAAACTTGAGTAGGTTTGTTGGATTTAGAATGTTTCGTTCGTGTTTGTTAGGTATCAAGTCTGTCTCAGTTGCTCCTTGACCCATACTACAGAACAGTTGCTGGTTTTCAGGTTTGTACATATTCTTTGTTGTTTTGTTCACCCTTATAACCCTTTCTTTGTTGTTATGGGTACTAAGTTGAATACTCATTGATTGCCATCGGGTACCCGTTGATCATCGATACGTTACGATATGATACGATACGTTACGATCAATTACGAGCGTAAACGCTCAACAGCCGATCCGGACTCCAGCTTGCTAACCATTAGGGCACCGCGCCTCCTGCAAGAGGTCTTCCTGATTGTAATCCAACGTACCAATGCTTGTTTATCTTTTAATGCAGGTTTTGATTCAGAAGGAGTGGCTGTCATTTGGTCACAGATTTTATGACCGCACCCTGCTGTCTCAGACTCAAGATGAACACAGTCCTGTGTTTCTTCAGTGGTTGGATTGTGTTTGGCAGGTACAGCGACACTCACCGTCCGTTAAAGATCTTTTTCTTGTATCATTTAGAAAGAAAGTCGTTTTTGACGAATCCTCATAGAAGCACTTAAAGAGATTCTAATTTTTAGTGGAGAGTGCACTATTGGAGTGGTTTGGGGGTTGACGCCGCTAAAGCACTATGGCAATATGGCAATAATGCACTATGGCAATAAGGTGTAAACTTTAATGTTTTGTTTTGAGCGGGTGGGGTAGGTACCTTTGATTGCTACGTAAAACATACCTACATTACTTCTCTTGTTACATCAGAAAACTATATACGGTTCCAATATTCTCTTGTTATCCTTGTGGTACTATTCTGCTCTTAAGAACAAAAGCAATTTGCTCGAAGCGCATGCGCAGATTGATTAGCATTAATGTTAAATATATTTGAGGTAAACGATACGTTACATACACAATTATACTTGAACGTTAAGTGCTTTTCCTTGTGGTAGAACACAACATGTAAGACGCATGCGCTCTAGCACTGTCAGCATGTTAAAATCCGTTCTCGAGTTCAGCATTCATGCGTGCGATACCACACTCCTCTTAACGGGCGATAGCAGTTATATTTCAGGTAATGTCAGTTTTCCTTTTTAGTGGAAAGAACGCTTTTGTCACAGCGTATCGTTTGGGAGGCAGCGTGGTCGAGTGGTTAGAGCGTCGGATTTGAAATCCGTAGGTCGCGGGTCCAAATCCTGTTCTGACCGCTAGCTAGCTGATGTTGTTCTCGGAAGCCCCGCGTTCAACTTCTCGGCCACGTTTGTAAATAGCCTACTGGTTTGCCTCCCGCCAGTTGGGATTCTTAACCTAGTTATGTTTATTTGAATATTAATTTGTCATTGTTTGTTTGCATTGGTCCTGAAAAGCCCCGATGGGGAGTGGCCAATTAAGTATATATATATATACTTAATAAGTATAAGTAAGTATATATATATATACCCCGTCTCTTTCTATATATATCAGCGTTATGTAGTAATTTTGCAGTTGGCTATTTTATCTGATGAGTGCTGCACAAGTTGTGCGGTACGAAACTATATAGTAATAAATATGCCAAGTCAAATCCAAGTTTGATCAGACTGTCTTCAAATATTTTGCTCTAGTATATCTATTGAGCACTCTAGTAACAGTTCTGCAAATCTACAGCGGCATTAGTTCATTTTTCTCCAGCAGGAAAAAAGCCAGCATATTTTCCTTTGTATGTTTTTGGGAAAACAAGGGTATCATGTTACAAACTTTGCGAGGAAAACAAAAGTATCAAGTCACAAATGTTGGCGTTGAAAAAATAAATTATCACGTTTGCTAGTTCAGCGTATCAATGAATTAAAAGTAAACGAAATTCAACGTAAAACACCACAGTAAAATTTAAAGCCTTCTTGACAAACAGTAATTGTAAGTTATTTTTCGCCTTGAACCAACAAGTTACATACAGGCAGCTGATGACTCAAAATGTACTTACAGTCCAGCATAACACTCTGCACTATCTGAGATTGTCTCACTAGTTAATATTCGTCATTCGTTTTGGTGAGAAAATGAAACCAGAGGCAACCAGAATGAATAGAATCTTTCAACCTATAATTTCAACGACAGATTCTCACGGGGGTAGGGTAGTGGGCTGGGGAACGTATCACAGATTTAAAAAGTAACATTATGCCCTTTCTTTCTGCAGGTCCTGGAACAGTTTCCGTTCTCATTCGAGTTCAACAGCCTTTTGCTTGAGGTAATCTGTCACGCCTTTCTCGTTAATCATTTTCCTTGTAAGGAAATGGTTTGGACCTTTTGGGGAAATTGTCGTGAAAAAACTGTGAAGCCCCTCCAGAAGTACTGTGTTTTACCCCATAGTTTGGCACGGAACCTTTGGAAAGTTCTGCGCCGTTCTGGAGGTTTCTCAAGCTTGAAAGCCTCTTTGGGGACATAAGCAATAGCAATTAACACTTAGTGACTGGTCCCGAGGGGAACAGTAAACATTTGTGTCCCGAGAATCTCAATGTTTCCCTCCATTTTGTCTCGGGAAACAAGGAGACTCGAGGGAAACAAAATTTGCTGTTCCTTAAGTAACCAGTCATTAAGTGATTTGTAATATAACAAAACAAAACAAAAGCAAATTGTGAAAAATGTGCTGGGATTCCAGCGACTACATCAGGCCACCTTCAACTACACGCTCTGATCACGTGCAACAGCGGTCAACATTTCGCGGGCAGCAGTGAACTGTTTCCCGTTTGACGTCATACTTTTCGCAATGTTGCCCGTACATGAAATTTGGCGGTAAACAGTTTCATTGTTAGATGTCATGTGACCATGATCTAGCCAATGAGTGGGCGTGCTGTAGCAAAAAAAATGTCAGCTATATAACAAGGTCTCTTTCAAACCAAGTAGCTTACTCCTGGTTAAAATTTAGAACCTGAAGTTATGTCTCTCC
>JAHPZR010002833.1:50000-62500 GCA_019787425.1 Platygyra sinensis
CGAGCCTTACAAAAAAAGAGTTCCAATGATCATTTGGGTGTTTTCAATGGCCACAGCAACAGCTCGCTTGATCACGCTCTCGACGAATCCGGGACTTGGTCAAGTGTGGCCTCTAACTTGTCTGAAGAAGACCCGTCATGTATGAAGTCGATGCCTCCTCCCTCGAGGCGCATGACGCGTAGTCGGTCGTTAGATGACATGCTAGATATTGACAGCCGCCATAGGAGAGTCTTGAAAAAAACTACTAGTCTTAAACGTCGCGTTGGGAGCAGCAAATTCTACACGGAACAGATTCAGAATGCTATAAACAAGGGTACGAATACTTAGCTCATAGGAGAATCTTTGTTTACAATGTTTGCCTCCATTAGCCAACCTCGTTCCCAGGGCCTTTTCCCGCCCCTAAGCCAGAGAAAAGGCCCTGGGAACGAGGTTGCTCATAAGCATAAGCGATGCAGTTTCTGATGGAGTTTCAAAAACATTAGTTTAGAATACTGAAAGTGCACAGCGTAATTCACTCTGCCAAGGAATTTGAGCCCCATGTATTGAATACTTTTTTTGTGCGACGTGGGTTTGAGAACTCAAAAGTTTACAAAGAATTTATAAGCTCATTAGCCTTTTAGCCACCCAGAACTTTTTCCAGTTGGTCCTTTGCACGATCCGGTCACATGGTACGGAATAGATTATGCTGAGACGCAAATAACGCAGTGGAACTTTCAAAACAAAGGAACTTGTACCAGTTCAGCCCGACTTTCCTTGTTTTGGAAGTCCCACTGTGTAACTTGCGTCCCAGCATAATTTAATCCGTACCATGTGACCGGATCTTGCAAAGAGCCTATTTCTCGAATATTACACCCGAAGAGCCAAAAAGTTCACCAATTACTAAAGTTTACAAGCTCTTTGAATGTTTGTAGTCAATTCGTGTCTAGCGTGATTCCTTCTTTGTGAAAAGTCGTATGTTGATGAGGAAAAATGTGAACAATGACGTCAGCAAGGATTTTTCTATACTTAAAGGGGCAGTCTTACCAGATTTAGTGGTACTTGGAAATCCATTCTAAAACTCATTAATAATTCATCAAGTTAAAACAAAGAAAATCTTAAGCGTGAAGGAGGTTTCAATAAACGTAGATTTTGACACTTTTACTTCTCTGTTTACTTCTTAGTTTTTGTTTCGATTGAGAAGATATATCAAAAACTCGAGACAATGTTTTATCGGCTATCCAAACACCTCGAATTTCGTCAAAAATACTCTTCTCGATGTTTGGACATCCCGATGAAACACTGTTTCTCGTGTTTGATATATATTATCTGGACGTGTTGGTATAAATTTAAATTGCACAGCTTATTATCGGAAAGTTTCTACGTCCGAGGCGGGTCTGTGGTTGGAATTGTCTTTGAAGTTTTATCTTTGACTGTTGTGTATCTATTTTACACCAGAGTCCAGCAGTGATGTGAGAAACCGTCCCATCTCTGAAAAATACAGCAGTCTGAAGGATTACCTCGACAGCACACTGACAGGTGAAGAAGACTCTTGTTTGCTAGCTACACCTCCCCTCTCACCCTGCTCACAAATTCAGTCCTCTCTCTCCCTGTCTTGTACCTTAACATCAAATTTCGTGGGAGGCGCAGTGGCCTCATGGTTAGCGCGCTCGACTCCGGAGAGAGCGCTCCAGGTTCGATTCCTGACCGAGGACATTGTGTTGTGTTCTTGGGCAAGACACTTTACTCTCATGGTGCCTCTCTCTACCCAGGTGTATAAATGAGTACCGGCGAATTTAATGCTGGGGGTAACCCTGCGATGGACTAGCATCCCATCCAGGGGGGAGTAATAATACTCCCAGTCACTTCATGCTACGGAAACCGGAATAAGCTCCGGCCTGATGGGCCACTTGGCGCGAATGCAGACTTTACTTACCATCAAATTTCACTGCTATTAGAGAAGTTTTCAACTGAGTGTCGTAAAACCAAAACCAAAGGAATCATTCTAGCCAGTCACAAAGAACAAACACAATCCAGTGAACCAATCAAAACTCAAAGTAATTACTTGTAGCTGACGCAAAGCGCGGGAAAACGAGTGTGAGTTAGTTACAATTGATTTTGGTTACACTCCTGATTGGATGCCAATCGGGTACCGTAGCTGGTGCAGAACCAATGAACCATTTCCGAGTTCTCTTGTGCCTCTGTTTGAAAACGAGTCTAAGTGCGAAACCTTTCATATGAAAATGAGTTCTGCATGCAGTTTCATTTTCATACAAATCAACGTCATTTTCGCCCTTAGACTCGCTTTGAAACAGAGGCACAAAGGACCTCGGAAATGGCCTATTGCTCTTCGACACTCAAATGAAAGCCGCTCTAATGTGAACTTTCTAAGAGTAATAAAACAGGAACATCCTCTACCTCTAAAGTAACTTCCTGTTTGAAAGTGACCATGCTAGGAAATAAATTTGAGTAACATTTCAACGTCTGTGACTTTGTCGTGTAAATTTCGGCGAAAATAACTAGTTCACATTTTTAATCTATTTTATTCATCATCACTTGCTCCTACTCAATTTAGCCCACAAACTGTACTTATGCCCCATTCACACCAACTAAACTAGTTTACGAATCTTTCGAGTATGCTCATTTTCAGAAGAAAAATTTCAGACCACGTTGCTAACATATTTTAATCAAACCGTATTTTGCTTATTAAAGGGACACAATCAGCTTTGGGACCGCGCTGACCTGGACACAAGTTTCCTCACTTTGAAAAGAGTTCGCCCCAACCTGAAATCAAAGCACCTCTAAAATTCCGCTTCAACCTTCGCAGAATTTTGTTTGATTCTCAATCGTTTACTGAAAAACCTGTTTTTAAGTGTGCTTTTGCTCATCCTGTAACGCTTTTACCATTTTTGTTTGAAAACAGTATGGATCGTGTCTTTGTGTTATGTAAATTAGCTATGAAATGGTACCTAATGCGCATGTGCGCCAGCTGACTGTGTCACTTTAAGTGCTGCGTTTTGCACGGTATGAGCTTTTAACCGTGTTTAGTTGAACCACTTTGAAGTCTTGTAAACATGTTTAACATGCTGGTGTGAACGGGGTAATACGAGTAGTTTTTCAGCTTGAGCGTTCTGCAACTGCAGACTGTTATGTACAATGAAGGAAGATAGGTTTATCTTTATAAGATCACTTATCTGCGTCTTTTTGTAGACATCGATTACGAGTCCGAAAAGGATATCAGTGTGTCGGAATATAAGTGCTGTGGTTACATGGTCAAACAAGGACGTAAGTGATAGTTTTGTTGACATGAGAGGGTTGGTTGGGGTTAATGTCGTATTTTTTGTATATGGACTGTCTCCCTATATTAATCTATCATTTATACTTTTCATTTTCATTTCGTCGTGCTTTGATATACGCAATATTCTTCTTTCAAATCAAACCGATATAACTTGATAGCCTGATATGTTCAAGATAATCATTATTTAAAAACTGGATCATTGGTTAATGCAATTCGAGAGTTTTCATTGGCTTAGCCATCATATATAAACAATAGCCTCAATTTGGCGCGAAAACATGCTTGGATATTTGTCCGCGGACATTATCTGTTCCCAGAAGCGAACAGTTTTCCGAGAGCGTAGCTCGAGGAAAACTGTGAGCTTCTCGGCACAGATAATGTCCGTGGACAAATATCCGAGCATAATTTCGCCCCAAATGGAGGCTATCATGTTTATTATCCTTCAAATCTTTTTCGCAACGTGCGCAGTTTTGAAAATTGGGGAATATTATAATGTCCAAGGACAAATACCGGTATCCGAGCATATTTTCGCCCCAAATGGATGCTATCGTGTTTATCCTTCAAATCTTTTTCGCAACGCGCGCAGTTTTGAAAACTGGGGGATATTTAACAACTATTCACCTCAGTGGAGGTGGCTAGCGGAGGATATTTACCGAGCCGCAAAGCGGCGAGGTAAATATCCAACGCTAGCAACCAACACTGAGGTGAATAGTTGTTTTAGTGTATACTAAAACAGTGAGATAATATACACCACAAAGAATTAATTTGGATGATTTCTTCACTTGTCACGGCCCAAACGGGACGCCATTTTCTCTTGAGTTGCTCGGAGGTAAATAGCCCAGGATATTCGGAGTTTGACGAGCCAATCAGCGCGCGCGTTTAGCACTATCCACTGTTTTAGTATATACTAATCTCGGATATCCACCAGTTTTAGCTGGGGAATATTTGGTCACGTGACGTGTTTGGACAAATCGCGCGCGAGCGAAAAAGTTTGGTGGATTATGATCTTGGATATTCCCCACTTTTAGCTGGGGAATATTCGGTCACGTGACGTGTTTAGACCAATCGCGCGCGAGCGAAAATATTTGATGGATTATAATTAACAATTATCCTTCGAAATCGCGCGGAATATCGTCTGATACTTAGCCGACGAGGCCGTAGGCCGAGTCGGCTAAAATCAGACGATATTCCGCGAGATTGAGCAGGATAACTGTTTTATTATTCAACAAATTGATAACAAAATTGATTTCCAAGCTCGTAACATTTTTAAACCTTTCTGTCGACATTTTTTCACTTCACTTTTTCTTCACACGTACGAAGCTACGTATATCGCCGGATATCTGTCACCTACGGATGACAGATATCGAGAGCGTCATGACCATATTTGGATAGTGTTACAATTGTTGAATAATAAGAGCCATTATACCATGTTCTACAAATATGGTAAGTATTTGTGCGATTTTAGGGGGCTTTTTTATCTGTTTTTAGTTTAATTTACTATATTTTGCAGCGTTTTTAGCAAAACAATTGTTCCCCTCGGGCTTGTTGGATATGAGATGATTGTACTATTACCATCTCGGCGCCACGTGCCTCGTTATCATCTCATGTCCAGCGCGCGCTCGCAGAATAATTGTTGACTGTTTTATTTTAGTTTACAAAGGCTTTAGCAACACTTTGTGTACTTATGGTCATACTTATGGTAATGCTCTCGATTTCTATGCGGCGATAGCTGATGAGGACTTCGGCCTCATCAACTATCACCTCATAGAAATCGAGAGCGAATAATCTAATTGTTTTAGTAGAATTCTAACTGAAATTAACGCAAATAACGGTTTCCAATGATTTTGCCACGCATTATTGAACTTTACGCTTAAACAGTGTTGCACGTATCAAACTGTCTTGGCAAATTTGCAGTTGTTTACGCACGTACCTGCATTTTCAATATTTTCAAGTTTTAAAGTCAAGAAACCGTAAATGTGCTTTTTTTAGTCTTCTCAGGAAATTAATTAACCGTTTACATCTAAAATTCCCTCCAAAACTTCGGAAAAACTATAAAAACATCGAATTTCGAGGACGACCGGCAGCCACTGCACTCTAATGGCTGATAGTATATGAGTAGCTCAGCCAATCAGATTACAGCACTCGGATTAGTACACTAGTAGAATTCTACTAGTACAGGTTAGACTGTAGGACTTAAACAGTATACTGTAAACCAACAAAGGTCTCTCTGTTTTTTTTTTTCAGAGGTTCGAAGGAATTGGAAAAAACGATGGTTTGAGCTCGATCTCGCGAAGAAGTACCTCGCGTACTTTGAAACGGATAAGGTTAGTTTTTATGATTAGTCCATTTTTAGTCGCATTCATAAATAGACAATGCTTTGTAAACATATCTCTTGTGTTCAGTTGTAATCCTTTCAGTCCCCAAGCGTTCACTATCTGAGATTTCCTACCTACTTTAAAACAGCAGGACTTTTCATAAAACCTGTTTGATCAGTATGAACACCTTAAGAACGGTCATAAAGGCAGTTCAGGAAACAAGTTCCGTGTTTGGCAGATTTCCGTTAAAGCACACGAACACTTTACGAGTCTTACTGTCCAATTATGTCCAGGATGTCTCGAGTTTAATAAAAATTGTCACTCTGTGACGTTGTGAAGTTGAAAACTTTAGTGGGAAAGACTGCGGAATCACTGAGGTCTTGTATCTGAGATAACGCCTTCATCTGGTCCTTTTTCTCTCGTGAGATTCGCGGCGGTCGCCACTTGCACTTCCAAACTCTCACCTTTCGGGCATCTTAAGGGGGTAAGTTTCTTAAAAAACTGTGGTGCTGCGTCGGTGGGAGTATTACAAGATAACTTGGTTTTATCAACTGGGTTGATAATGTGAATTGATATACCTCCCAACTCAAATACGTTTCCTGATTGGAGGAGAACGTGTCACGTGCCATTGGTCAAAACTCAGTGACGCCCTAGGGCGAACAAAACTCAATGACGCCCTAGGGAAACAACACCTTGAACTTTGGACTCGCACGTGATCAAGTTGTGCACCTTGAAACCGCGGGAAATTTGTGTAGTCGGCCTGATGTTGAAAAGCCATTGAAGTAGGACAACGTTTCTCATTAGAGACGGCATTCATTATTCAAGAAAAGGGATTTATAGTCGCAAAAACATATCATGCAGATTAACAAAAGGGAAAATATGAACGTTTTGTCTCCAAGCTTTTGGTTTGGCGCCAAAAATGGGTTGCCCACGTTCGTCAACTCGCTCGTCGATCGCCGTCGCCAGGTAGGAAAGTATTTGTGTAATTTACAACAAAATATGCTGCTCCTGATCAAATCAAACTCAAAATGCTCGAGTAAAGCATTAGAAGACGCCAAAGCAACTTTAGTACTGTCTATATTTTTTGTGAGATGCAAAGAAAAAGACTGCAGGCCAGGTTGGTTTTGGCAGCCGCTCAATTTTGCGAGTGCGGCCAGTGTATGCAATGGCGCCAAGCGAATCATTTTTTTCCGGAGCTTTTTCTATGTTTGAGTCGGGAGGTATAACAAAACATTAATGACTGGCCCCTCGGGAAACAGTGAGTTTTGTTTCCCCTCGACCTCAGTGTTCCCCTCGGCTTCGCCTCGGGGAACATTGAGGGTCTCGGGGAAACAAAACTCACTGTTTCCCTTGTGGCCAGTCATTAAGTGCTTATTGGCCACCGTAAAGAGATTCGGAAGCTTAGAGATACCGGCTTCCTAGTCACGAATCCGTTCTCTTCCTAGGCGGACAACCCAAAGGGAGCGATCAGTTGTAAAGCCATCACCCGTGTCTACGAACACCGGAAGTGCGGCAAGAGCAAACGTGAGTTCCTGTTTTGTGTGGACACTCCAGACCGTACATACACGATGTACGCACCGAGCGAGCACAGTATGAAAATTTGGATGACATGTCTAACATGTCTAACGATGTCTCCGACTGCTATTGAGCTTCAGAGAGATCAAACGTAGTGCCAGTGGAATGAAAAGCCTATCTTGCAGTGCAGCTCCGATAAAGCGTCTAACTTTTTTTGTTCCAGAAAAGGACTAACGTCCCATGAAATGGGAAATCTACCTCAAGATATAACAAGAAAACGTCCAAAGCACATCTGTAGCTCTTTAGTTTACTATGTTGAGTTTTCTAACGAATTTCACACCGGGAGGAAAAATTTTCCTCGAGCATTTTCTTGAATTTAGCTATTGGAAAAATATTTTCCCCAGTGGTCAACCTAGCATGCAGAAAATTTTATAGGCAATACTTCAATAACTGGCTTCAACAAGTGAAACATTTGGTCTCTTGTCAATGTGTCAATTTATCATTTTTTTTATTAGTGAATGGAAACCGAAGTTAAACTCGCAGTCAGACTGGCCTGTACATGTGTAAAATTGTTTATCTAAACATTATACCGCGCGTACTGTCATGTAAAAAACACCTATAGACCCTTTGTATAAATAAATGGCACTTAAATTTGAATAACAATACTTAGTACATCCTCAGCCTCACATTCATGTTTCAAGACAAAAGGAGTTTTCCCATGAATGTGAGCAGGGTTCGTACAGGTCATGGAAAACCTGGAAAGTCATGGAATTTTACAATTTCATTTTCCAGGCCTGGAAAGTCCTGAAATTTAGGTGTAGGTCATGGAAAGTCATGGAAAATCAGTATGTTTTCTATGAATGAAAGGCATTAAGATCCAAAGTTGAAAAATTAACTGGCGAGTCCAAAAATCAAATGCAATTTTAGCTGAATAAATGATTGTTTTGACACTACTGCCGGAGGGCAGTAGCTTAACTTAGGTCATGGAATATTTCAAAAAGTCATGGAAAAAGTCATGGAAAGTCATGGAATTTTGATGGGTCATAAGTGTACGAACCCTGTGTGAGGCTAAGGATGTATGAGTATTGTTATTCAAATTTAGGCGCCATTTATGCAAAGGGTCTATGACAACGAAACACTAATCATTGTAATGTACTCGATCACCTTTATTTGTATTTAATCTCGAAACTACAGCTAACACCTCTACTCGATAATGGAGTCAAGATGACTTTAAAAGTAATTTTATTCTTTTAATATTCGTTAACAAAAAATCTCCTTTAAAAAAACCATTTATTGTATCCGACACCTATGTGAGATGTGAATGACCAAACAAACTCAGTAGAATTGGTTTAATCGAAGTTTTTTATTCTGTTCTGTCCAGTCATATTCCCAGTTCTTTGTGCATTGGTCGTTTTAAGAAGTTCCTTATATCGGAGGTGCACTGTAATTATTGCCCAGAGATAAATATATGCCAAACTTCTGTTCTGTTTGGGAGGTGTGTTCTTTCTTGACTTCTGGAGACTGGAAACGCCGTTCTTGTTGTTTTTGGTTTCTTTTCTGCTCAGTGCGTAACTGTGTGCTTTGATGTGATGTGTATCTAACGAAATGAATTGGTCATTTCAGCCAATTACACTGACATGTAAGGAATCTTGGTTTAAAACAGTTTTGTTCTAAATCACGAGTTGGCGTTTGAGTTAAACTGTTTCTGCGTTTTCACATTGTACGGAATAAATTATGCTGGGACGCAAATAACGCACAGAACTCTTACCAGTCCAGCCCGACTTTCCTTTGTTTTGAAAGCCCCACTGCGTTATTTGAGTCCCAGCATAATTTATTCCGTACCATGTGACCGGCTCCTGCAAAGAGTCTATTCTTTGCCTGTTTTGAATGCTGGGCGTTTGGCTTCTGCTATTTTAGGATTTCAAATTTCCCCGTCGCCCCCAGGTTTATTTTGGCAAAGTCGTATGAGAAAATATGACGTTATTGCGCGGTTGGACGTCTTTAAAATACAGCAATTCGTGCATGTAGAGATGTAAAAGTTCTTTGAATCGTTTATAATTCATATTCGGGATGAATATGTACAGTGTCAAAGAGAGCTCTTCTGTAGAGTCCATAATGAGATCTTCGACCGTGCAAGGCGTCATAACTTATCTTAAACATGGAGACGTCCAGGTGATTTCAAATGATAATCAAGCACTTTGTATCAGAACCACTTGCAGAGATATCACCTTAAAGGAGCACAGTCACGGTATTTTGAGTCATTTTCACCTGCGACAAAATTACCGTCAAAGTGAAGGAAACCTGAAAATAATACTTTACAAAGATAGAAAAACATCAAAGAGATAATAATAAACCATAAAGGAACAAGGATGGTTAAGGATAGAGAAGATTGACATGGATTACAAACAACGAAATTGAAAAAAATTAGGCTGAACTTTTCAAACCGTTCAACCTGTGCTCCTTTAAAACCCCAGGATTTGTCAAGGAGAACCTTTAGGTATACTTTGAAACTTAAACTGCTTTTTATCCAAGATCCCCTTTATTAAAATATAATTGGCTGCAAGCCTCTTTTCAGTCGTTGCATTCATTATTCATCTTGCAATCTCATTGCATTATTTATTAGTACTCTCTATTAGTACAGAATCAGTCTATGATTCGAACGATGTCAATGTGCATCGTTTTTATGGCTTTGTCAAGGGGAATATAATTGATAACTAGGTGGTCTGTACCTTGTTTGATCTTGTTGAGCGTGGCAAAACTACTGACGGACTTGGCCACAGTTGAGTGTGAGCCCTGTCCCCTACTCCCTTGGTAGTTTTGTTAGGCAATGCAAGAAGGCGTTTGAGTATATCTGTCTGACTTTCGTATCGAAAAAAATGGAGAGTATTGGCAGCAAGTGTTTTTGAGTAAAAGTGGTATCTGAGGGTCAAAATGAGTTGTTTCAACTCATGTTAAGTTTTGTTTTGGAGTGAAGGTGGGATGAGTTTAAGGGTTTTTCTTTAGACTGTACTATCCTAGAGATCGGAATGCTCGTAGGCTGAGCAGTGTTGAAGCCATTTTGATCAGTATTTTGTAGATAATGTCCAATAGACCACTTTACAGGTGTTTGCTTAGTTAACTGGCCTATGAATCCAAGCGAGGCTGGAGATGACCTTGCGTTGATACAGACCTCTCTCCGGCCTTTTCTCAGTTAAATGCCAACTAATAATTAGCATGAAAACAACTTGGTGTACACAACAAAAACTGTGCACCCGCAGCCTCGCTGCCATTCAAAGGCGAGGTCACTGATCAAACAACTGTAAAATGGTCTATTGCAACCACGTCATGCATAGAGTATATATTTAAGAATTGAACTGGGTCGCAGATTCCATTTACTCAAATATCGTAATTTAATAACGCGAAATAATTTTATTCAGTTTATTAATTCAATGATGAAAAATCATGTCGTGAAATTTATTATTGGCACTCGTTTTGTTTTTGTTCAAAATGGGTTTCTTGATGGGGTTAATTTTGCAGTAATTTTCATAGCGCATGCTAATAAATCCGCCATTGATCTTTTTTTGTCGTCCTAAACACATTTTGTATAGTAAATACCATTGTTTATATAAATTAATCGTAAAACCTTAACCTTGTAGATAGCAATTTCTGCAAGTAATAAATTCTTTATAAGACGAATATATTTTATAGTATAAGAATGGCTTTCTAATGACGGTTTTACAGTGTGATGGATTAAATATATATCAAAAATGAGAATTAGGACTACTTTATACTTTATATTGCTTTTTAGAAAAGTGAAATATCCAACAAGAGGGATTGTAAAAAGAAGTGTCCAGCTAATAAATTCCACATTTGCCATGGTTTCCACGTTGATCTCTTCACTGGGTCACAACCTTCCCAGACATTTTCGCGTTAACTTTATTTCGTGATTTTAGAAGGGCGATGTTCCTTCAGGCTGACGTTCTTCTCGGTTCCCAAGCATGAAACAGCAAAAGAATCCGTGTTTCCTGTAGCGTTAGTCGTTTGGCATGACATCAGGCTGTTTCCCATGTATATTTAGAAAACAGCCCTAAGAAACTGCACGCTGATTGGTTAAAAATGGTGTTTCTATAACTCAATGGAGACACAGGACTAGCACGAGCTGTTGTCGTAATGATGGCGCGAGTAAAGAGAATTTACATTTTGATCATCAAAGTAAAGAAGTTGTTTTCCTTTTTTCGTCGCGATGTTTTCTAAAAGAAATAGAAAACATGTTCTCCGTGTTTCTATATAGATAGCATCTCTCGTTCTCTCACTTCCACTCGTGTTTGGAGGCAGTTATGCAAACCCTCGACTACGTCTCGGGTTTTGCATAACTTTCGAAATTCTCCCAACCCTCCGAGTGTTAAGATGAGGCTCTGTAAACACGTAAAAGTGCTCTATTGCTTTTAATAAAATAATTCTTAAAAATACCTGTAAATCTGAAATGTCACAACCGCGTTTCCATACTCCTATCTAAACACACCTATCGACCGATAAGAGCGCGCATAGTGCCCCGGTTATTTCAGTTATAAAACTCGATAGAGACACGGTACGTGTTTTCGATTTCTTAAATATTACTGGAGGAAGAAAGGAACTGGGCGGTGGCCCTGGTCCAGTGACCCGGGCCAGGGCTTTAACTCGGACAGCAACGAAAGTGCAATAATGCAGGTTTGAAACCTGTAAGGAAGACAGATTGTGGTTCAGTGATGCGAAAAAGTACTTTTTGCCCGACGAATTTCAGTACTTTAGAGAATGAAGATTACACAAATCAAGGATCAGTGTCATCTGCTACTCGGCAGTAATGGCTCATCCAAATGTACAAAAGTCTGAGAAAGCACACGCTATTCGATGAAGTCCAGACTCGTCACCAACGAGATTGCTGAAAGAACCACGGGTACACCCCTGACACGAAATCGTGCACTTCTGCCTACCTTGTCCTAAGCTGTCGTTGCGTTTCATCGAAACGGTGAGAAACTGGGAGCCCATGATTTTAGAGCATCCCATTAAAGGAGAGAGGCCTGGGAAGGGGCCACGTTATTGCAGGTGACTGGATGTCTGCCAATCAGAAGTGGTCTATCGACTTCTCACGACCTTATATAATACTTACATTGCTTTAATAATAATAATTAATAATAATTTAACATCTTATATTGCGCGAGTTATATAGAAGATGTCCACTCTCACAGTACAAACTGAAATATACCTTGACTACAACGATTTATATATATCACTGTATATAGATTTAAAATATAGAAAGGACCCTGCGCGCGCTCTGATTGGTCAAAAATCTATGTTTTATCAGAGTATAAAACATAGAAAAAGCGTGTTTTTATTGTTTTGCGCGCGTAAAATCTATATTTTAAGGCAAATGAAGAAGCCTA
>JAHPZR010002833.1:77500-81345 GCA_019787425.1 Platygyra sinensis
GTAACAGCTTGTTAACTTTAATTATCAAAATGTAAATTCTCCTTGCTCGCACTATCATAACTTCGTCTGCTCGTGCTAGTTCTGTGTCTCCATCGAGTTATAGAAACACGCTTTTTAACCAATCATCGCGTGTATTTTCTTAGGACTGTTTTCTAAAAGAATATATTGGTATTATTTAATCGTGAGTAGTTTTTTTATATCACTTGTTTTATAAATTAAAGAGATTAAGTCTCTTGACTGAAAGTGTTCTTTGACTTTGTGTTTTTTTCCACTTTCGTTTCTAGATTCTCTTCCTGCATTTAATTAGCACTGTTAGTAGTTTAAGCACACAGGAAGAAGCTAGAACTTTGTACTTTCTAATACTCGGAAGATTCAAATGTTATAAATAGCAGCTTTAGTAGCCTTATTTGCAAAATAAATACAATTTTAAATGTCATATTTCTCCTTTATGATGAAAATCACCTCTCATAACTGTTTCCTATAGAGCCATCTTACTTAACTTATTAAACAGAGGTTATAAAGGGCAGTTTCCGTCATATAACTTTCTACTTTCTAATACTCGGAAGATAAACACCTGTCGTGCTTTCTAATGTTATTACTGAATAACAGCTTTAGTAGGCTTATTGCAAAATTACAATTTTGAATGTCATATTTCTCCTTTATCATGTAAATCATCTCTCATAACTGTTTCGTATAGAACGATCTTATTTATAGCTAGGCACTGGACCGATGTCTACAGTTTTAGTCAGTTTAACTCGACTCTACTTCTTCAATTTGTTGCGAAATTTTATGCCCGAACACTACCGGGGTATTTATGACCCAAGTGGTAAAGCAACCATCGTTCCCAGACTCTCTATTCCTCACGTTCCTTCTCGCTCCAGGAGGCTGTGGGGGAAGAGAATAGATAACTAGCAACAAGGTAGACATTTATGTCCGTTACAACATGATGACAACAGAAATCCTGTTGAACGGTCCGTCACCCGATATGTTTGACTCGCAATGAAGCCAAGCACAAATGACCCATCTCACTTGAATAATAATTTTTTGTCATTAGGTTGGATAGACAAAAAAATACGGTCAGGTGGAGAGTTTTGAGATGGGTTTCAATCCAAAATAGGAAAGTTTGAAAACTTTCTCAGCCAAGGAAAGAAGCCCGAAACACAGTTTGTACCCACATCTGCCTCGAAAAAAAAGAACAATAACAAGACGATTAGATGTTCTGCGGCCGATCAGGACAGCTTCGTAAGATCTCCAATGTTATCATCATCAACTTGAATTTGGCCGGAATCTAACCAGGGTCGATTGTGGGAGGCGAACGTTCTCACAGCTCCCCCATCCCCGTTCCTTCCGTTATGAGGTTTCTCAGTCAAAAAATATAAATGCCTCTCTCCAGGGGAAATTTAGTCTCTCAGTATGATATTTTCTTTTTCCAAACATTACATTACCACAAGTTGAGGCTTGGCAGAACGGGAAATGCTATAGCCGATTGCTTCCACAGCTTTTTCGAATTTTCTCAAACTTTCACCCAAATGGATTGTGCCGTTCCGAGGAAATACAAGATCTGTAAAACAACTCTTCATGAAAACCATAGATTTGCGTTCGGTTCCGCGTGTTGGATTTCCTCTAAACTCAGTGAACAACTTGGTATAGGAAATTGGTCTATTCGAGAAACTATCAGAGATTAATTGTACTTGTGCAAACAGATCGTACTGTTTTTGTACTTTCCACGAGTGACTGGTGCACCCACCGGTGGGAAAAGTCCGATGTGTTCACAAGTACAACGAACCTTTAATTGTGTCGCCGGAGAAAAAGACTGCTCTCCTTTTAATATTACGGCAAGCGTTATTGAGGATTGCTAAAACATTATCCTTATATTCACCAGCCACAGTTTTCAATACTACGCTTGGATGACCTGTGGATGTAAATGAAAGGAAATGCACGCCGAAACGGTAAAAGTATTATTTTACCGACAAAAATCGCATGAAAACGTTTTATGATATGTTTACAGCCTTGATTAAACTATAACCGACAGAGCTAAAGATACAAGGGCGAATCTATTCAGTCGGGAAACATAAGTGAAGTTCTGAGTGAAGTTGAAATGGAAAGACTAGCTAAAAAAACAGAGCTTTCAAGTTCTTTTAAGTTTCAGGACAACTCGGATTAATATTAATCTTAATGATTATTATAATCCAGTAATAGATTATTATGGGAGGCGCGGTGGCCTCATGGTTAGTGCGCTCGGATCGAGTGGTCCGGGTTCGAGCCCCGGCCGGGGACATTGTGTTGTGCTCTTGGGCAAGACACTTCACTCTCACAGTGCCCCTCTCCACCCAGGTGTATAAATGGGTACCGGCGAATTTAATGCTGGGGGATAACCCTGCGATGGACTAGCATCCCATTCAGGGGGGAGTAGAAATACTCTCAGTCGCTTCATGCTAAGGAAACCGGGATAAGCTCCGGCCTGATGGGCTACTTGGCTCGTATGCAGACTTTACCTTAATAGATTATTATAATCCTGTAATAGATTATATAATCCAGTAATAGAGGTTTTAGCCGTGCCTTAATCAATTAGCATTAATATTAATCTAAGATTAATATTAATCCTAACTGATTTATATTAATATTAATCTGACAAATATTAATCCTATGTAGCATTAACATTATTTTTACCTTTGATTAATCTTAGTCCAAAGCTTCCAAAGATTGACATTAGTTAGATCTTAGGCGTCCTTATCACTATCTTATGCATTCGTGGACCGTTTTACTTGGGTCTAAGCATAACGTATACATTTATATATTTTACTAAGGGCATCTCCTGAGAAATTCAGATGCATAGTTGCTGTCGCGATATACTGGCTACGAACCTCGAAAGTGCGTGTCTTTGTGATCGTGGCCATTCCTACGCAGTTGATAGTTGTTCCCTTTCTTAAGGTCCCCTCTTTTGTAAAAGCACATGCCATGGCACGGATTTGCTGACCTAGAGGCGCTTGATCCTTTTCATTTTTTTCTAGGGTGAATATCGTGGTATCTACCAGCTCTAGCATATGCAAGTGATCGTCATGTGACTGATGTGATCTTTTTTATGTCCCGTCAGTCCCTTGTCTGTCATATAGATCTGTTGCATCCGAACATTCACGGAAATTTTATCTGGATTATAATAGAGATTAATATTAATCCGGATGATATTATTAATAATAATCTAATCCTTCCAATTTTTTGCCGTGCCTTAATCTATTACTGGATTATAATAATCTATTACCGGATTATAACAATCCTATTATAATCTATTACTATTATAATCCACGGATTAATATTAATCCGAGTTGTCCTGTAAGTTTGTTAAACCGACAGGTAATAAATTCTTCAAAAATGCCAACTGGACACTCCTCTACGCTAACGACAACAGCAAAAAGGAAAGCACTGTTTTGAGCCACCTTAAAAGTTAGTTATATTTGCATTCCAGCTGCTTAAAACTACAACTATAATATATCTGTAACAGTATATCGCAATGTAGACCAGTCATGAACCACCTTGATAGCGCAGCCAAATTGCCATGACCCTTTCATGACTTTAATATGGGGTTCCACTGGGTGAATCGATTGTGGCGTACGCTAAATTTCGAGCTTGCGCCACCTGTAGTCAGGGGTGTCTTCGCGCAATATAATGATTGAACGCAGGAGCCCATTACCTGTTGAAAGCTATCTTGTTTCTGCTTCTTCCAGAGACCTTTTTTGTAAGATAAGTGACTTGGCGTTTCAGCTGAATCGAAGTATCTGTGGAGGAAAACAGCACTGGGCTAGCGGGAGAATACCTGGGGGAATTTCTCTCATATAAATAGGATCAGA
>JAHPZR010002834.1:2500-5000 GCA_019787425.1 Platygyra sinensis
CTTCCGCACGCTAGTTCAAAAATCAATTAGACTTCCATTGAATTATTTTCAAGATTTCGAGACGAAAGCCGTGAAAGCCAAATATAAAATTTGAAAAAGAAAGCAGACAAAAATCTTAATACAATTTTAGTTATTTATTTTCTACGAAACCGGCTTGTTTACAGCAAAATTTCCACGGTCGACTACTATCCATCCGGGTATTTTCGGCGGACGAGCACTATGGGCTGATAGTGGCCCTCCGCGGATGAACGCGATCGCGTCACGTGGTCAATTTAAGCCAATAAGAATCGGAGAAAATTTAGTGGTGAACTATAACAGCCATTAGAGTGCAGTTAGCTGTCGGTCGTCCACGAAATGCGATGTTTTTATAGTTTTTCCAAGGTTTTGGAGGAATTTTAGATGTAAAACGGGTAATTAAATTCCCGAGAAAACTAAAAGAAGCACATTTATGGTAAACAACTGCAAATTTTTGCCAAGGACAGGCTCAATACATGCAACTTTGTTTAAGCGTTAAGTTCAATAATGCGTGGAAAAATCATTGGAACCGTTTATTTTTGTTAATTTCAGTTAAAATTCTACTAAAACAATTCGATTATTCGCTCTCGATTTCTATGAGGTGATAGTTGATTTGGCCTTCGGCCTCATCAACTATCACCTCATAGAAATCTCGAGCTCATAATCTAATTGTTAATTAGTATATACTAAAACAGTGGATAGTGTTAAACGCGCGCGCTGATTGGCTATATTATCTCACTGTTTTAGTATATACCAAACAGTGTCAGTGTCAGTGTCGGTGGCTAGCGTTGGATATTTACCTCGCCGCTTCGCGCCTCGGTAAATATCCACCGCTAGCCACCTCCACTTCGGTGAATAGTTGTTAAATATTCCCCAGCTTTCAAAACTGTCCGTGTTGCGAAAAAGATTTGAAGGAACGTAGTAGCTTCCATTTGGCGCGAAAATATGCTCGGACATTTGTCCTTGGACATTATCCGTTCCTCGAGGCTCATCGTTTTTCTCGAGCTACGTTCTCGGAAAACTGTTCCCTTCTGGGAACAGGCAATGTTCGCGGACAAACATCCTATCCTATTCTCGCGCCAAATGGAGGCTATTGTTTATGGCAACCTTTTCCTCACGGTAAGACCCCCACCCCTCCTGGATAAGAGTACCAGGCGACCCTGAGAGGGGAGAGTGGTGCTGCAGTTCCTCTCGTGTTCAGGGTTAATTTGTGTTTCTTTGGTGATGATTACACGGTGCATTTCAGACTGTACTGAAATTTCATTGCGGCGAGGGAGCTAGAATATCGACGGGATTGCTTTCTCTTTTACGGTCGCCATCTTGATTGAAAACACAATCGCTGCAGTAAAAAGCAAGTGACACACTCGAACACCAACCCACGGTCTGGCCAGTACCTAACGCATGCGCACAGCCATACCACCCGGGCAGTGGTAGCCATGGACAGCTGTTTCGGCCTTGTTAGGCCTCATTAGCATGGCATAGCCTTCGGGCAGAAATAGGACTAAGACCCCTATGTAGTCTGCCCGTGTTCGAGTGTGTCACTTGCTATTATTGCTGTTTTTACATTAAATTTACTGACTCACCGATCGGCAATTAAGGCTGATCCACCTTCCTAGCGCATGCCGTTGGAGAACTGCCGTGTGGTTCCCAGCCAAGAGCTCCCACATGTGTTGTGTGGGAGCTATGCAGCTATGCCATGCTGAAGAGGCCTAACAAGGCCGAAACAGCTGTCCATGGCTGCCACTGCCCGGGTGATATGGCTGTGCACATGCGTCAGGTACTGGCCAAATGCTCTTTTTAGACCAAGCTGAACACTTTGACTACATGGGCATCTTTCGGGGTTGTTTTTAAGCTCGATTGATCGGGCTTAAATGTACAGCCCGGTCTTTTTTTCAAACTGTTCTGAAATTTTTGAGCTTGGGAAAGATTTTTCTCCAGTATAATTTAGGCGAATTTAATTTAAAGGAAATTTATTACCTAGAGGAATAAAAGATTTTATGCACCTGGCAATGCTGGTTAATGTTTTACTGACTAGGATCAGTTTACATGCGGGACTCTAAATCAGGGCATACATAAGTGGCATAGGACAAGTTGCAGGCCTCTTTTCCTTCAGCTCCACGAAGGAAACGTTTTTTCACACCCTGTTTCCCTTCCCACGATAGGTAGCTTCATGTAAGGATCTATTAGGCGGGTTTGCCCTCACCTTTGCTAGAAATAAATTAGGGTATCTGATTTCATGTAATTTGGTTTAGTTTTTATGAAATAAACGTCCATGAAGGTGGCCAAAATATTGCAAATCATGGTCTCAATTTTTATAGTCAACTCCAGCAAACAGAGCTCAGCCAAGGCAATGTATCGTAGAATGGTTAGGTTACGCGAGCCAGAGGCATAAAGTGTATATGACAGATCTTTTCCTATTTGCTCGATAAAATCTACACAATGTACTCATAAGAATAGCAAAAAAATATTTCGATAGCGATTTTTC
>JAHPZR010002834.1:10000-13830 GCA_019787425.1 Platygyra sinensis
TGACAATCAGACAGGTTCTTTGCTGTTCATCGAATTAGTTTATTGCCGTGTTATACATCTGTTATTATTCCTTGCAAAATGAAACGAATCAAAATAGAACTACTATGACAATGGTGGAGGCACGGCAGCCCTTGGGACAGTGTGTAATGCAACGAATCATTTGCGCATTTCTACTGACGTCTGAAAAAGCACTGCTATCCCGGGCTTTGAAAATGCATTGGTATTACTTGCTGGTTCTAGTTTTCAACATTTTATGTGAGGTGTGAGGTGTGAAGTTGTATTCGCGCGATTTTGTCTGGCGTGTGCGCAAGTGCAAATTTGTCCCAAGACTTTTGTCCACGATAGTAGACAACAAACAAGGATAAACCGTGTAATTTAATATTACACGAGTTCTAGATTGCAAATGTTGATTTAAACACATTATTAAAACAGTGGTTTTAGAGGGCAGTTTCTGTCATATTCAGCTGTCCACGCATGCAAGTTTTAATTAAGAATTGGAAAACATGTCCCGTGTTTCTATCGAGTTATTGAAACACGAGTGGAAGTTTGGGAGAACGAGAACTGCTGTGGGAACACGAACCGCAGGCGAGTGTTTCCGCAGCTTTTTCAGTCGAGTTATCCCAAACTTTCATGAGTGTTTCTATGACTCGATAAAAAGACGGGACATGTTTTCCTTTTCTTTTACGAAACATCGCGACGATAAAAGGGTAACAGCTTGTTAACTTATGATTATCAAAATGTAAATTCTCCTTGCTCGCGCTATCATAACTTCGTCTGCTCGTGCTAGTTCTGTGTCTCCATCGAGTTATAGAAACACGCTTTTTAACCAATCATCGCGTGTATTTTCTTAGGACTGTTTTCTAAAAGAATATATTGGTATTATTTAATCGTGAGTAGTTTTTTTTATATCACTTGTTTTATAAATTAAAGAGATTAAGTCTCTTGACTGAAAGTGTTCTTTGACTTTGTGTTTTTTTCCACTTTCGTTTCTAGATTCTCTTCCTGCATTTAATTAGTACTGTTAGTAGTTTAAGCACACAGGAAGAAGCTAGAACTTTGTACTTTCTAATACTCGGAAGATTCAAATGTTGTAAATTAATAGCAGCTTTAGTAGCCTTATTTGCAAAATAAATACAATTTTAAATGTCATATTTCTCCTTTATGATGTAAATCACCTCTCATAACTGTTTCCTATAGAGCCATCTTACTTAACTTATTAAACAGAGGTTATAAAGGGCAGTTTCCGTCATATAACTTTCTACTTTCTAATACTCGGAAGATAAACACCTGTCGTGCTTTCTAATGTTATTACTGAATAACAGCTTTAGTAGGCTTATTGCAAAATTACAATTTTGAATGTCATATTTCTCCTTTATCATGTAAATCATCTCTCATAACTGTTTCGTATAGAACGATCTTATTTATAGCTAGGCACTGGACCGATGTCTACAGTTTTAGTCAGTTTAACTCGACTCTACTTCTTCAATTTGTTGCGAAATTTTATGCCCGAACACTACCGGGGTATTTATGACCCAAGTGGTAAAGCAACCATCGTTCCCATACTCTCTATTCCTCACGTTCCTTCTCGCTCCAGGAGGCTGTGGGGGAAGAGAATAGATAACTAGCAACAAGGTAGACATTTATGTCCGTTACAACATGATGACAACAGAAATCCTGTTGAACGGTCCGTCACCCGATATGTTTGACTCGCAATAAAGCCAAACACAAATGACCCACCTCACTTGAATAATAATTTTTTGTCATTAGGTTGGATAGACAAAAAAATACGGTCAGGTGGAGAGTTTTGAGATGGGTTTCAATCCAAAATAGGAAAGTTTGAAAACTTTCTCAGCCAAGGAAAGAAGCCCGAAACACAGTTTGTACCCACATCTGCCTCGAAAAAAAGAACAATAACAAGACGATTAGATGTTCTGCGGCCGATCAGGACAGCTTCGTAAGATCTCCAATGTTATCATCATCAACTTGAATTTGGCCGGAATCTAACCTGGGTCGATTGTGGGAGGCGAACGTTCTCACAGCTCCCCCATCCCCGTTCCTTCCGTTATGAGGTCTCTCAGTCAAAAAATACAAATGCCTCTCTCCAGGGGAAATTTAGTCTCTCAGTATGATATTTTCTTTTTCCAAACATTATATTACCACAAGTTGAGGCTTGGCAGAACGGGAAATGCTATAGCCGATTGCTTCCACAGCTTTTTCGAATTTTCTCAAACTTTCACCCAAATGGATTGTGCCGTTCCGAGGAAATACAAGATCTGTAAAACAACTCTTCATGAAAACCATAGATTTGCGTTCGGTTCCGCGTGTTGGATTTCCTCTAAACTCAGTGAACAACTTGGTATAGGAAATTGGTCTATTCGAGAAACTATCAGAGATTAATTGTACTTGTGCAAACAGATCGTACTGTTTTTGTACTTTCCACGAGTGACTGGTGCACCCACCGGTGGGAAAAGTCCGATGTGTTCACAAGTACAACGAACCTTTAATTGTGTCGCCGGAGAAAAAGACTGCTCTCCTTTTAATATTACGGCAAGCGTTATTGAGGATTGCTAAAACATTATCCTTATATTCACCAGCCACAGTTTTTAATACTACGCTTGGATGACCTGTGGATGTAAATGAAAGGAAATGCACGCCGAAACGGTAAAAGTATTATTTTACCGACAAAAATCGCATGAAAACATTTGATGATATGTTTACAGCCTTGATTGAACTATAACCGACAGAGCTAAAGATACAAGGGCGAATCTATTCAGTCGGGAAACATAAGTGAAGTTCTGAGTGAAGTTGAAATGGAAAGACTAGCTAAAAAAACAGAGCTTTCAAGTTCTTTTAAGTTTCAGGACAACTCGGATTAATATTAATCTTAATGATTATTATAATCCAGTAATAGATTATTATGGGAGGCGCGGTGGCCTCATGGTTAGTGCGCTCGTCTCCGGATCGAGTGGTCCGGGTTCGAGCCCCGGCCGGGGACATTGTGTTGTGCTCTTGGGCAAGACACTTTACTCTGCATTCGTGGACCGTTTTACTTGGGTCTAAGCATAACGTGTACATTTATATATTTTACTAAGGGCATCTCCTGAGAAATTCAGATGCATAGTTGCTGTCGCGATATACTGGCTACGAACCTCGAAAGTGCGTGTCTTTGTGATCGTGGCCATTCCTACGCAGTTGATAGTTGTTCCCTTTCTTAAGGTCCCCTCTTTTGTAAAAGCACATGCTATGGCACGGATTTTCTGACCTAGAGGCGCTTGATCCTTTTCATTTTTTTCTAGGGTGAATATCGTGGTATCTACCAGCTCTAGCATATGCAAGTGATCGTCATGTGACTGATGTGATCTTTTTTATGTCCCGTCAGTCCCTTGTCTGTCATATAGATCTGTTGCATCCGAACATTCACGGAAATTTTATCTGGATTATAATAGAGATTAATATTAATCCGGATGATATTATTAATAATAATATAATCCTTCCAATTTTTTTGCCGTGCCTTAATCTATTACTGGATTATAATAATCTATTACCTGATTATAACAATCATATTATAATCTATTAGTAATAGTAATTGGACCTAGTGGAGTACAATTCAGAGAGTAATCGCGCGAGGCCGATTTGAAATTACGAGCACGATTACTCCCTGAATTGTACGACACGAGATCCAATTACCAATTAATCGTATCTATAACAAATTTCGGAATTTGAAATGTCTTTTGAGAACTTCTTTTGAGCGAAAACGTCTGTAGCGCTTTTCCTAAGTTTTGAAAACTGTAGAAAACATTGCCAAGAAAGCCATTAAAGCGCGTGTAATT
>JAHPZR010002836.1:0-14255 GCA_019787425.1 Platygyra sinensis
TTTCAATACTCAAAGACATAATAAAATTTAATAAACAGTAGTTTACACTTTTTTTCTAAATCCCATATGTCTTCTTTGAATATCTGATGGGGTTTGAATACTACAACTTGTAAGCAGTAAGACTACCACAGCTACTAGATCTAGAAAGATCACATTTAAGCACTGCTCCAAATGTTAGAGTTATTAAGCAGTGCATGCATTCACAACAATGTGAGGCATCACACTAAATTTTTTGAGAAGTCAAACAAAAAAATAAAGGAAGGAAAGACTCACTCTAAAGCAGCCACAAAAAGTTTGGAAAACCTTTGCAATTAACATTTTGTGGAGAAAGGGAAAATAATTTTTTTTTGGAGAAAAGTCCCAGTGTCCAAACTTTCTGTATATCTTTTTGCAAACCCCTTTTTCAACTTAAGCTTTAGATGACATTACAAAAACAAAACTTTGAGATTTTTTACTTCTAATGATTGTACTTTGAGGAATCATGATTAACTTACTGACTGATGGGGAGACATTTAATGCATCACAAGCAGACTACTCTTCTTGGTTCTACTAAGATATACACAGGCTAGGCATGCCTTGAAGCCTTAGCTTAAACACTATTCCATAACATCTTCTAGTGTAGAGTGTGGCCAGTTTCACAAGAATTTTATCTTTGCCCACGGAATTTAGAAAAAAATGTCGAGTTTTGCTCCAATAAAAGTAAGTAACATTAGTATCAGACAGCGACAAAACAGTAGTCAGACTATTGCTAGATTATTATCTTGAGATAAAAGCAAACATTGACGAATTTAAAAAAAAATCACTGATTTATTCAGGAAATGAAAGCCAGTGCTCATCCGAAGAGAAAACTACAGAAGACCACATAACGTTGGTTTGCTCTCTTTGTGGATTTTAAGAAACACTACATCACATTTGACCTTTAAACAATCGACCAGGCTAACCAAAACCGAATATTTACGAGACAAATAACTGCAAACACAAAAATCCTCTTATAACGAATTTCAATAAATATGGAATCAACTGGCAAAGACTTGAAAAACTGTTTACCTGTTTGAAGTTATAGATTACGTAGCCAGGCTGCATTCCGTACAAGTTACGTAAAATATCTTCCACCTGTATCTTTGCCTTTTTCGATACAATACCTTAACATTTTGGCGTAAACTTAGCAGATCTTCGGCGCGACCTTCGCGTGGAAATGAACCTTGGTTTTATATCAGCAGCATTGACATTGCTAACGCTCTGAGCACTACATGCATGTTAGGCTCAATAAAAATACGCTCAATATATTCTATCACGATAATGGTTATTATCCGTATAAAAAGACTTTTCATATAATTAGGCAAAGAAAAGTCGAAATGAAATCCAACATAAAGCGAATACTTTTACGCCCACATTCCATCGCATCCGGCCGCCATTTTTAATGTTTTGAAAATGCTTATCGCCATGGTGATCATGTTATGGTTCGTGACGTAATCCATTGTTCTCGCTTCTTCCAAAACTGGCATTCTCCCGGACTGTTAATGATGTTATGGTACAAAACTTGATCTCACTGTGACTTGGCACTTGCACCAAGAGTATGGGGCCTCACAGATGCCCCAAATACTGGACCTCTGCACGGACTAGTTTCAAAGTACTCTACAAATCTGACCCCAAATAAAAAGAAAATTTATAGAATTTAAATTACAGTTAATGATACAACCTTTAGCTAGAGTCATTAGAGTCAAGCTAAAAGTAAACAATAATGTATTTGTAAATGTTAGCAATACAAGGGTACAAAGGTCATTTAGCCCACATGGCTTCACGTGCAGTCAATTAGATTTGTCCAATAACAACACTGTATTCTCTCCCTGTCAATCAAGTATGTTTGTCCGTTTGCTTCGGTTCTTGATTCATTCAGCTCTCTAGATTTGACAAGAATCACAGTTTTCAAGCCAGTTAGCACTGTTTCTACAAGAATTACAGTATTTCTTTCGTTAATATCTCAACATCCTGTCTGAGTTCAGTACAGTTTTGCCTGTCGTCATGCCATCGTAGAGGAAAAGAGGCAATCAGCAACGTAATAGTGAGCAACCAGTATCACGAGGTCGACCACCGAAGCGCCGCGCCAAAACCAGTCAAAAGCCAAATCAGCGGCAAAATCATCTCGTTCTTCCAAACCAAGTGCCTAGTGTAGACAACAACCCTCAGAGCCGTGGTAATTTGCAGCTCTTCTCTGGGGATCAACTGGAAACGCTGAGAATTATGATAGCAGACAAGGTTGCCGATTCAAGCCGCGATATTGCCACTGAAGCTGCTCGTGCCGCCGTGACCGCTCTGCAGAACCAAAACCCCGTAGCTGTCGGTACAACTCCACAAAGAGATACAAATCCAACAGGAGCTACCGATCCACCAAGGCATACAACTTCATCAGGCGGTCCAAATCCACTTTGTGACAACACCGAGTCACCACAACTGCCATCATTTTCCGTCCCAAACCAGGACATCCCTGCGTCGTACGTGAAAGATATCCAAAGTGGTGAGTTTTTTGATCTGTCAAAATTGTTACCAAGAAACCTTAGCATGTTTGACGAGGATGATAATTTAACATTGACTCTCGACAACTCAGCTATTAAGGTTACCAAGAAGAGAAAAAGCAGCCCGTCTCAAATAACAGAAATTGAACAATGGATGACGGCGTTTACTACGCACATGAGTGTATTCACTCACATCCCTTAAGGGCCCAAGAGTTTTTGCAGTACTTGAGTTTAATCAGATACGCAGCTAGAGTCCATAAGGGACTTGGGTGGGCTATTTACGACCACAAATTTCGGCAAAAGGCCAGTCTCGACAAGTGTCTTGTATGGTCGCAGATAGATCAGCATTTGTGGCTGACTATTTTTACAGTGTCACCTTTGGCACTAAAAGAGGAATATCCTCTTTTCAATAGTGGACCACAAAGCAATGCCTCAAAGGGGGGCGTCCGAGGCATTTGCCACCAATACAACAGAGTCGGTGTTTGTAGTAGGGACCAGTGCGAGTACCAACACATCTGTAATAGATGTAATGGCAAACACCCAGGGTGGGACTGCAGTAGGGAACGCAGCAAAGGAGGCTATGTCAGGGATCATGACCAGAAAACCTATGCTAGGGCTGGTGAGGAGGTCCACCGCCCCTCCAAATCCAGTAGTTCCTCAGGCCACCACAAATCATGAGTTTGCTGGGTCACTCCCCACTCCTATAAATGTAAATAGACTTGAGATTGCTTTAGCTGATCACCCCAACAGGGTTTTTGTTTCTAATTTATTGCAAACCGTTAGACTTGGAGCTAATATAGGTTTCTTTGGGCGACGTTCCCCAAGATTTTCAAGAAACCTGCCTACTGCTTTGGCTCAGCCTGACATTGTGAAGGCCAATTTAGGTAGGGAAGTATCTCTGGGTCGGGTAGCGGGCCCCTTTCCATTTACACATCCGCCACCGCTACCAGCTCAACCTTAGGAAGTTCCTTCGCCTGCACCTTGTCTGCCGTGGCATTAAGAGATCTCAAGGTAGCTCAATCAGAACTCGTTTGCCAATTACAGTATCCCACCTTACATTTTTCTACTCCCTTCTAGCAATCAGGTACACTTCAAATTATGACTCTCTAATGATCTGGGCTGCAATTACCTTAGCTTTCTTCGGTTTCATTCGGTTAGGTGAACTGACATGTAACTCCCAATTTAGCTCTGATGCTCATCTTACACCTCTTGATGTTATCTTTCATCCATCCCAGTCCAATCCCTCTCATCTGTTAGTCAGAGTCAAGGTTTCTAAAACTGAACCCTTCAGGATGGGGCATACCCTTTTAATAGGACAAACTAATCAGGGTATCTGCCCTGTAAATGCAATGAAGCATTATCTTACCAGGAGGGGAATTACAGCTGGACCTGTTTTTGTTTTTGCTTTTGGGCGTCCATTGACTAAGGATGCATTAACTGCTGAGACTAGGCAACTTCTCTCTCATTTCGGTTGTCAAGCATCCGATTATGCCGGTCATAGCTATAGAATTGGTGCAGCAATAGCTGCAGCTTCAACGGGCCTTCCCCCATGGTTGGTTAAAACATTAGGCAGGTGGTCATCTGATTGTTATGAGAGATACATCCAATGCCCACAGGCAGTTTTATCTGGGGTTGCTTTGAAGCTACTTCAAAACTCAAGTTAGTTATTGTTACGTTGTTTGTGCAGCAACAGCTGCAGCCTCAGCAGCCCCTCCCCCCCTTCCCCCATGGTTGGTTAAAACATCAGGAGTGTGTGGTCATCTGATTCTTGTGAGAGAGATATATCCAATACTACGAAATATTCGTGTGAAGACGAAGAAAGACTCGCAGTACAAGCGCTAAATTATGTGTAATTTTCCAGTCGTTTTCTGTCAGCCATTTCTCGTGACGGCAATTTTCAATAGATGGTTGCCATTTTTACTAGCTTGTTGCCACCGATGAAACTTTGGCGACACAACACTAACTTATTGTAGTTTCGAGGAACATTAGTCTCGATATCGAAAAAAAAACTGTTAAGCTATTGAAAAAAGCACATAACAACATGTACTTACATTCGATGGCGATCAAAATGTCGGGGGCTTCTTCCAAAGCCCTTTCAAAATGATAAAGATTTTATCGATTCGCTCTTCCAAAATTTCCCAACTCTCGCTCAAGGAACGTTTGATAATGAGGCTTTGAAATTCCCGGATATTGAACGATGGAACCTAGAATCAAGCTTTTTTGAGAGCCCATATTTTCTTGCGTTTATTTTTTTGCGATTTTCGGGCGAAACGACAGAATCGTGACGTCATCGCTTCTTCCAAAACTGGCATTCTCCCGGACTGATAAAAGCTTACTTGCACCGTAATACATAAAGCCTCGTTACCATGATCATATAACACTACAAATGACGAAGGCCTGCAGGCAGTTAAGTCTGTGAAGCGTACACCTAACAAAAATCTAATTAATCAAGAATGAATAAATTCTACTTTTGTCTTCACCTTGGCCAGTGACAACTTTTTTCCTTTCCTAAGCATTTTCCCTGAGAAGGTTTTTTTTTTTTTGGTTTTCTGGTGGACAATTGTAATCAAATATTTCACAATCATTCGAGTTCCCCTTCGCGGAAAAGAGTCAGTTTTTGTCAGCCATGCTCTAAACGGGTAAGAGGACAGGACTGGGTACGGGTATTTAAATTCGACACATTGGAAGAATTCAGATTGTTAAAACCTTCGTGATCCCAATGCTAATGTATCGTGCTGGTTCAATTTGTATAGATAAGGAAGTTATAATTGAAGCCAATAGAAACATTTTTGATTTTATATGGAAAGGTAAAGACAAAGTTAAACGTATATCCCTAATTAGTGATACAAAAGATGGGGGGCTGAAAGCCCCGCACCTGGAATCTATAATCAAAACTCAAAGAATAATGTTTTGCAAGAGATTGGTGGAAAATGAACCTTGTCACTGGAAAACTATTTTATTACACTATCTGAAACCAGTTGGGAATAAGTTCATTCTATGCTGTAATTTTGATGTTAAAAAGCTTCCAATTAATCTTCCAAACTTCTACAGAGAATGTTTTGAGTGTTTTGCGCAATGCTCCGCATCCACATGTAATAGTGTTCCGGAGCTATCACACGAAGAAATATTCAACACTGTTATCTGGAACAACAAATTCATTTGCATCAATGGTAAATCTGTGTTCAATCAAAGCTTGGTTAGTAAAGGATTATTCAGAATAGGTGACTTGGTCACAGAAAATAATCAATTTATCTTTCAAGGCAATTTGCGTCAGTTGGACTTTTCCCCAAAAGACGTCTTTGATCTGATGTCCTTAATGGATGCTATCCCCTGCACCGTGGCGAAAATCCCTTAAAACAAATGGTTATGTAGACAAAATCTCGTTTGTCCTTCAGGACCACATTCAACTAGTCTTAGATAACCAGAACGTCTTGATAAGTGAGGTGACCTCTAAAAGGGTCTATTGGGAATTAATTTCTGGGCTTGTGGCTCAACCGACAGCTCAATTGAAGTATAATGAAACCTTTGATGATGTCTGTTTGGATTGGAAGGAAATTTATAGTTTGCCCTTCAAAGTCGCTTTGGACACAAAAACACGAGAATTCCAATATAAGATTCTGAATAGGTATCTAGTGACAAACACTTTTCTAAAGAAAATAGGTAAAACAGATTCGGCAGCCTGTTCCTTTTGTGGTGTGATGGAGGAATCCCTCGAACATCTTCTCGTGACTTGCCACTTCACTGCAACGCTGTGGAAAGAACTTTTAGTCTGGTGTAACGGTAGAGATATCAACATTGAAACCCTTTCTGCGGTGGATATATTATTTGGTGACTGGCAAAGAAAAGATTGTTTCTTGTTATTTAATCATATTATTCTTATCGCAAAGCAGTACGTATATTATTGCAGGACCAATAATTTAAAACCTCTCTTTAATGTTCTATTACTAAGAATCAAGTCAGTCTATCAATTAGAATGCAAGATTGCTAAATGGAAAAATAAGTGGCAAGTTCACTCTTCGAAATGGAGTAAGTGCGGCTTCGAAGATAAATAAGTTATTGAAATGTGCGTGATGATAATAACAATAATAATAATGGTAGTAATGATAATAATAATAATTATTGTTATTGTTATTATTATTATTATTATTATTATTATTATTATTATTATTATTATTATTATTATTAATTAACAATATCTACTTTAATTTTAATCTTAGTATCTTAGTACTTTTGTCATTTGGTATGCGTCTGAAAAAACTAGATGTAAAAAAGATGATGATGAAGGGGTGTGTGTGTGCTTGTATGTAAGTGTGTGTAAGTGAGTGTAGTAAGGTAGTAAGTGAGTGTAGTGAATTGTACGTAAAATTGATAATCAATAAATATCATTAAAATACAAAAAAAAAAAAAAAAATCCGAGGTCTGTGTTATCTGCCGAAGCCGAAGTCTGAGGCAGATAACACAGACACGAGGTTTTTATAATTCATGATATCATGCGAAAACCGAATTCAATAATTGTTTTATTATACATTTTTTTTCATAATTCATCCTCAGATACAGAAGCGTAGCTTTCAGCTATTTTGTTTCTGAGGAGAACACTCCAATTGGCTTAGTAACCAGGCAGACGTTCATGATAATGATAAATGATGCAATATCTGCAGCAGATATTGCATTTATCATGTCAAGTTCACAAGCTATTGTGAATCGATTGAATGCTCTCGACCAATCAGATTTTTCATAGTGAGTCTGATGTATAATAATCTGTAATAGCTGAATCATTTAAGCAGATTTACGAATTTGTTTTTTTTTCGGCTTGTGAATTTGACTGAAGTGCAGGTTTGATAAGGGGAACATGCATTTATCATGCACATGGACTGACAAAGACAACCCTTCCCTCTCCCTACCACCATGCTCACCCCACAGATAGTTAAAATATTTCCAGGGTAATTTTTATCTTTGAACAATTCATTGATTTCTTTATAAACCCCACGGCAAAATCGTTCCCTTAAAATATGAGGTGTAAAGGAAAACACCTTCACAGTTTTTGTTAAATTTAAGGACTTGTTCAAATGAAATAATTGTTGTGATCAATACATGATTTGTTTAAAGGGGCATTGTCACGCTATTTGGGAACTTTAAAAAAACTAGAAGGTGCCTTCACATCAATTGAATTCCAAAACTTATGATCTAGTTTTGTTATCGAAGACTATTTGAAGGTACCGAAACTGTTTCCTGTCGCCTGTCGCTGCGGATGGCACGGATGGAAATGGATTGAAATTTGAAAAAAATGGCCAACTTTTTCAAGTTTGATGCCAGGAATTCCAAAAATCATCAAGAATTTTATTATGGTTAGCCCTCTCTGATAAAGTTCATTTGATATCTTCGTCGTAGCTTTACAGAAGCTTTTAGTGTATGATTAAAGCCTTAAAGTAACGATTTTAGCACATACAGGTAACTGACCTAAAACAGCAAAATACTCGTGACAGTGCCCCTTTAAATTGCCATGTTTATTGGGGTCTTATGAAGACCCCTATGCTATCATCGGCGGGGTTTATTTGTCTGCGTGTCGGGTATCGCGAGGTCTTCTGGGAGGAATTTAGTAGGCTTATATGAAGTGAGCTTTCGATACAGCGGCCATTGCTGTTTTGAGTACATGTAATATTTTTGCACAGCTTAGCTATACCGTCGCGAGTTGGTTGCAGTTTCCAAGGTTAGTTGTTTTCCATTTTTAAATTGCTTTGGCTCGTTTTTGTTAGATATTATCTTTCTTCCCTCGCTGCCCTCGAGAACCATGTATTCTCTGTTATTTGCATTTAGATCCTCGCCGATACATTCCGATACAAGCGATTTGTTTCTCACGCAAGCCATTAACTTATCCAGGCTCGGCTAGTGTTAAGTGTGGATTGCACGGGAGAACTGAGTATCTGCTTTCGCAAGAACTCACCTTCTAATTACCCAAACGAGTGTCAGTTATTGGACTCGATGTACTGCTATCACGTAAATCGTATGCATGTACTTCTACTGCTGTGAAGTTATTTTGAGCAGCTGTGAATGCACTTAACTGTACTAGAGCTGTTTGTTAACGACGTGACAATATTAACTGCGAGTATGGGGAAATAAGTTGAACAATACCGGTCGAGGAAGCGAAGGATGCTTTATCACATGTTCAATGGGGATGGATTCTTACCATGTCTTAGCTAAATGTGTTTTGTTCGACAACATTGAAACAAATTCTGGACATGTAGAGAAATGATGACCTACATTTCGTATATATCCTATCGCTAGTGAGGGGAAGTGAACGACGTGGAGAACAATCCAGGCCCTGCAGTATTTAATAACACTAATCCAACAACCACTGTGTCTGCTGGCCACAACTACAGGAACTGACCGAAGCACCCTTTGGTAAACTTGGCGCTGGTAAGCAGTGTACGATGTTTTGCAATTATGTTCACCTATTTATTGTTGAAATTTACAATCAAATAGAAGACGCAGTACTCAGAATGTGCATATTGGATCGAGCCTATAAAGTGCCACAAGATATTAATTCTGTACAAAAAAGTGTTGACGGTCATTAATGCAAGTGCGGCCGTAACACTACTAGAACAGAGACCTGAAAACAATTCAGGCTCTGAGCGGGATTCGAACCCACGACCTCTGCGATGCCGGTGCAGTGCTCTCCCAACTGAGCTATCAAAGCCACATGAGAACGGTTGTATACGGGTTAGCCCTTTATATGTGGACGTTATACTTGGCCCAAGTATAGTAAAGAGTGAAATAAATTTTGTCCATAGCAGCAACTGAGTGATGACGGTCATTAATGCAAGTGCGGCCGTAACACTACTAGAACAGAGACCTGAAAAAAATATAGTGTCAAACATCGAAGACCACATTCAATCATATTTCCAACACCTCAAATTTTGCCAAATATTTTCCGCTCTGTCTTTAAAAATTGTAATGACTTGTCTACCTTTTCACTTGTAGCAAGTCAACTCCCAGATACTGATATTTGAGAACAGCATTCCAACCAAAAGGAATAGAATTACGCATAAGACCCCAAGTACGCATTGCGGACCTATTTTTGATAACAGATACTGTTATCCTAATTCTGTTGTCTTTTTTTTTAGGTTCAAGAGGCTTTCAATACTCAAAGAAATAATAAAATCTAATTAACAGTAGTTTACACGTTTTTTTTCCAAATCTCATTTGTCTTCTTTGAATATTTGATGGGGTTTGAATAGTACAACTTCTAAGCAGTGAGACTACCACAACTACTAGATCTAGCAAGATCACATTTAGGCACTGCCCCAAATGTTAGAGTTAATAAGCAGTGCATGCATTCACAACAATCGTTGAGGCATCACACTAAATTGTTTGAGAAGTCAAACAAGAAAATAAAGGAAGGAAAGACTCACTCTAAACCAGCTACAAAAAGTTTGGAAAACCTTTGCAATTAGCATTTTGTGGAGAAAGGGGAAAGAAATTTTTTTTGGAGAAAAGTCCCAGTGCGCAAACTTTCTGTGTATCTTTTTGCAAACCCCTTTTTCAACTTAAGCTTTAGATGACATTACAAAAACAAAACTCTGAGATGATTTTACTTTTAATAATTGTACTTTGAGGAATCATGATTAACTTACTGACTGATAGGGAGACATTTAATACATCACAAGCAGACTACTCTTCTTGGTGCTACTAATATATACACAGGCTAGCCATGCCTTGAAGCCTTAGCTTTAACACTATTCCATAACATCTTCTAGTGTAGAGTGAGACCAATTTCACAAGTATTTTATCTTTGCCCCCGGAATTTTGAAAAAATGTCGAGTTTTGCTCTAATAAAAGTATGTAACATTAGTATCAGACAGCGACAAAACAGTAGTCAGACTATTGTTAGATTATACACCGAATGCAAATATGGCGGACCACTCGGTCGTCGCCCGGGACGAGTTACATGAAGCTACATGAAAGCGAGGTTAGTCAGTCTTTGATGTTTTGCTCTGAAGTTGCTTCCCCAGAAAACTCTTGCTTTGTCGTCGATCTGCTCTGTTTTATTTCGCGGTGCCTACGAGTTGCTGTGTTTCTAAATGAGACTAGAAGGAATAGAAATCTTCCCCCGTTCACCTCTAAGAGAAAATAGTGGATCAATGCAATTCGTTGAGACGAAGAAAAGGAATTCACGATCCCCGCGGGAACTAAAAGTTGTTTGCTACGTTTCAGGATAGAAGATCTCAGAAAAATCGTTTATATGACGAGCTTATGCGGTGTCTGGTGGTGTTCCCACACGATTTTCATGGCCAATACCCTCCCCAAGTTAAAGAAAGCTCTTCTTTAATGATATCCTTTGTCTCAAAGGAAGAAGTTATTTGCGTTCGCGTCCACTCGCACGGAATCCCATGAAGCAAATACTACGGTGCAATAACCAAGCGAATGAACTTCAAGTGCCCCGTCATTGAAACCAGTGAAAGCATTGGGCCAAATGACAACAACTTGGAGCTAAATGCGATCGCTAACACATTTTCTAAGATCGATCCCTACCTGAACTTTAACAATTCCTTCGGGGATCGTGAACTTCTTGCCTCCGTCTCTTTGGTTTCCCCTCCGAAGCGAACGAGGGAACTGAAAGAAAGAAAGCTTTCTCTGCTGTGGAAGATTCCACTCTGTTGCGGTGGCATTCACGAACACAAAAATGCGTAGGGAGGGCGAGACAAAGGGACCAAATCGACAACGAAGCAAGGCTTTTCTGAAAAAGCATTGTCAAAACAAAACATCAAAGCCTGACCAGCTTCGCTTTCATTGGACTCGTCCCGGGCGCTGACCGAGTGGTCCGCCATATTTGCATTCGGTGTATTATCTTGAGATAAAAGCAAACAGTGACAAATTTAAAGCAAAATCACTGATTTATTCAGGAAATGAAAGGGAAAATACAACGAAGGAGGACCACATAACGTTGATTTTGCACTCTTTGTGGATTTTAAGAAACACTACATCACATTTGGCCTTTAAACAATCGATCAGGCTAACCAAAACCGAATATTTACGAGACAAATAACTGCCAAAACAAAAATCCTCGTATTACGTATTTCAATAAATATGGAATCAACTGGTGAAGACTTGAAAAACTGTTTACCTGTTTGAAGTTTGAGATTACGTAGCCAGGCTGCATTCCGTACAAGTTACGTAAAATATCTTCAACGTGTATCTTTGCCTTTTTCGATACAATACCTTAACATAAACTTGGCATATCTTCGGCGTGACCTTCGTGTGGAAAGGAACCTTGGTTTTATACCAGTTTTACACCGACACGCTCTGAGCACTACATGCATGTTACGCTCAATAAAATACGCTCAATATTCTATCACGAGAATGTTAATTATCCGTATAAAAAGACTTTTCCTATAATTAGGCAAAGAAAAATCGAAATGAAATCCAAAATAAAGCGAATACTTTTACGCCTACATTCCCCCGCATTCGGCCGCCATTTTCAATGTTTTGAAAATGCTCATCGCCATGGTGATCATGTTATGGTTCGTGACGTAATCCATTGTTCTTGCTTCTTCCAAAAGTGGCATTCTCCCGAACTGTTAATGATGTTATGGTACAAAACTTGATCTCTCTGTGACTTGGCTCTTGAGTATGGGGCCTCACAGATGCTCCAAATACTGGGCCTCTGCACGGACCAGTTTCAAAGTACTCTACGCATCTGACCCCAAATAAAATAAGTACTAAGAATGCTAATGATGCGCCGCTGTGGTACCGATTGGTTTAGTTGTATTACAAACTGACAGCTGGCTGATGGCTACTATCAATGTTTAGTATAAATTTACCGTAGTCTATTGTGAATCCGTGAATTTGATTGGCTATATTACCGTCGACTATCTGCTGTTAGTAAATTCTCAGCTCCGACTATTGCATTTCTAGCCTTTTGATTGGCTAAAAAACTCCGACTATGAGCCAATATTCCGAGTTTTACGTCATATGGAAAATAGTGCGCCAAGTTTAAAATTTTTCGCTTTGCAAAATTGTGGAAATAAAAATCGGCGGCAAAACCCGGTTTGAGAATTTACTAAAACAATTATTCCATTTGCCCTTGTTGGATATGAAGTGATTATAACCAACTCGCGCTACGCGCTCGTTGGTTATTCTATCACTTCATTTCCAACGCGGGCTCATGGAATAATTGTTATATAGTCAACAGTTACGCATCAGTGCACATCGCGCGTCACGTTTGAACCTGATGTAGCATAATAAAACAGTTCTTTTCTACGCGATACTTGACTTTTTTTTTTTTCTTTTTATGCAATGAGACTACGGTAAATTTATACTAAAACAATTAAGCTACTCGCCCTCGTTTTCTACGAGCGATAGTCAACTCGGCTGCGCCTTGTTGACTATCTGCTCGTAGAAAACTCGGGCTCGTAGTCTGATTGTTAATTAGACGTCCGCACATAAGCCATTCTGCACGTTGCCGCTTACTTTTGGTGATTCAACGATTCGCGATCGGTGAGTGTAAAGATTTGCTTTAACTCTGCTCGCGGATGTTTTTCCTAAGCGCTTAACAGAAGCACGTAAAACGAGCCAAGTTTGCGTTTCACCAAACAATGAATTGTCAGAACAGCTGTTCTTTCCACGCTTTTGAAAGAATTTCAATATAAGCATTCGTCCAAAGTTTACGCTTCTAACAATCAAGTATGTTTAAAAAAAAAGGCAGTGTGGGTTTAAAAAAGTCAAGTTTATTTTTCTTTTGTTGGAAAAGAAGATTTTTTTTTTTAATTAAACTTAACAGGTCTTTGTAACGCTATTCATCCCTTCAATCATCCTACACAGCACTTGCAATTGGAGCTAGATTTTACCTCAGCCGACGGCTTCATTCTTGTTCAATGATCTCGAACAAGCTGATTTGAGGTGCGAAAATTTTAGTTGGTTACACTGTGATCGTTATCTATTTTTTTTCCTTACTTTTCGTAAAGCTTTTGTTGGTAGCCTCAGCTGTTTTCGATCGTTACATGTCGGAAATACAACAGGTCTAGTTAAAACAGGGGCTGCGAATTTTGTCATCTTTTCACTGCATTTTCTTACATGAAACCATTTGAGCGGCAGCGTAACTTGATATCGTTACATGAAAAGTCCGACGCAAATTTCTCTTTTGAATCAGTTTCATGTGAGAAAAAATAGTTATTTGTTTTGCCTAGGTTGTTTTCCATTTACCAATTCTTGTCATTGTCTGTGACTATTATTTACAAGAAAACCAAGTACAGACGTTTCTCCGAGATATAACGCTTTTAAGCACGAAAAAAAACGAGACAGACTGGAGAACTTAGGTAAGATACCATTTGGTGTGGTAAAAGCAATTCACTCATTTCTGTCTGTACCATCTTGATACCGTTTCTGTATAACAACTTTAAGGAAGATGCAATGCAAGTGGCGAACCAGACCACTTAGCTAGGAGAGCATTTCCTATGATAAAAGGAGTTCTCTCAATTGTCTTTCATTTTTCAAATTGAGATCAGGCATTTCAATGACAATTTCATTTCTAGCGAACCAAAGCTGTTCTCTAACTATTCCTTTTGTGACATTTTTGCGTGCTTTTGATAAACGTAAAAATCTATCACTGCTTGCTCCAGAAAAGAAAAGACACCTGTTTAATGCAATTCTTGTAATTATATGATTGCGTGAACTGAATTTAATGTAAATCCTATCTAACTCCTTAAAATAGATAACATATAATAAAAAAAGACCACTCCATTTAAG